>CAKAEH010001570.1:0-207133 GCA_916381525.1 Cercopithifilaria johnstoni | reverse complement strand
GAGGTGCAGTCGAGATAAGCAAACCTATGGTATATTTGCACATGGCAACTTTGTGTGGAAGTTTTCTGATTACTAAATTCGAAATATGTAGAAGCTATTAATAAAAGTAAATAAAGTAACGAAAAGACTATATTAATCAATGTTATGTCTCATTATATATATATATTAATCAATGTTATGTCTCATTTAACATTTCAATTTTTTTCAACGATCAAAGGAAATTTCGTTGTATCACAATGACTATATATAAAGAGGGATATTAATTAGAAATAAATTCAATTAAAATAAATCTGTTTCCATTATAATTATAACTATTTGATTTATCATAATAAAAAACTACGATTTTTTTACTATTCAAAAATTGCTATAAAATTTCAAAATATCATTCGACTGTTTTCATTTCATTTCATCTTTTACGAATGAAGAAATTAAAATTTTAATTACAGCAACGATCTCATTTCGATCACTTCATCATTTGATCAATACATTCATGCTTTAGATAGAATTAGCATATTCCAAGTTTATAAAGGAATATAACAATACATAATGCCTTATATGCCTTATAGTTAGAAATCATTTTATTCAAAGCGATAATATGCCTTATAGTTAGAAGCCATTCCATTCAAAGAATGATGCTATGCCTTATAGTTAGAAACTATTTCATTCAACGAATGATGATATGTCTTATAATTAAAAACCATACCATTCAAAGTGATGATATGCCTTATAGTTAGAAACGATTCCATTCCAAAGAATGCCTTATAGTTAGAAGCCATTCCATTCAAAGAATGATGCTATGCCTTATAGTTAGAAACTATTTCATTCAACGAATGATGATATGTCTTATAATTAAAAACCATACCATTCAAAGTGATGATATGCCTTATAGTTAGAAACGATTCCATTCCAAAGAATGCCTTATAGTTAGAAGCCATTCCATTCAAAGAATGATGCTATGCCTTATAGTTAGAAACTATTTCATTCAACGAATGATGATATCCCTTATAATTAAAAACCATACCATTCAAAGTGATGATATGCCTTATAGTTAGAAACCGTTCCATTCAAAATAATGATTTCAAACAGAAGAAAAACAGTACTTTATTTATTTGACAGTATAATATTATTTAATGAAAATGTTTACAATTTTAATTACAATTAGAAATATGCCTTAAACTTCAAAAAGAATGGATCAACAATTTAAAAATTGTTGATCTTCGAAGTTTCAAAAATACGAAAAGCAAAAAGATTGTATATAAAAATAAACAACCAATCAATGAGAGTTATTGTTTTAATCTGAAATTAATTACATATCTAAAAATTCCTTTTTGTTATTTCAATTTTTTTTTGAGTATAAATTTAAAAATTATATTTTTGCAAAAATTAATGGCTCATTTCTACTTGACAAAATTTACGAATTTTTATATAAAATATTTACAAAAATTTTGTTGCTTGCTGTAACTCGAAATTCGTGACTGTCAGTGGTAATATTCAAATAAGAGGTAAAAATGTGTAATTTCTAATTTTATTGTCCAATAGCAGGTAAAATGAATTTGAACGGTATGTGTCAACAACAACTATTGACCTGTTGAAAAATTCTTTTATTGATGACAAAATTGTCATCAATAAAAGAAAATGTCCCTGTTGATGACAATAATTTCTTTATTGTTTGTTTACATAAATAGATTGATGATTCATACGTATATTTTAAGTTCATTTTTTTAATTCAAAATAAAATTCGAAAAGGATTAGAGAGAAGAGAGAAATTTTGATAATTTTAAATGATGAATAAATAAGACATTCATTCGTATTCAAAAGTGTACTTTCATAAAATTGAGAAAGATGAAAACTCTTAAATAAATAGATTTTAAATTCCCTCAAATGAGAATATTACTTACAAAGTTTATTTAAAGTATAATTTTCTTTTTCATCGGATTAAAATGAATTGATAAGAAATCGTAATATTACATAGAGAATTCCGTAAAATTCCGATTTTCCGGTTTTTTAATTTTACACTCCGATTTTCTGTTTTTTTTTTTGAAATTCTTGACAGCTAATTTACTAGAGCCAATCCGTTTTATCATTGAATTTATGTTTTAAGAAGGAATCAGATAGAAATAGTGCAACTGGAAGAATATAGCATTTGCTTTATTTGCCTCATTTAAGTCAATTGAAATATCATTGATTTTAGAAAAGTTGAAAGGATTTTTGTTGTGGTTGTGTGTGTGTGTGTGTGTGTGTGTGTGTGTGTGTGTGTGTGTGTGTGTGTGTGTGTGTGTGGTAGGAAAGAATATGGAAGTATGGTTGCAAAGCTGAAACTTTATCAGCTCATATAAAGTTAATAGGAGAAAATTACAATATGTATGTATGCAACTGAATGTATCAAATATTTTTGCTATGGTAAAAAGAGTTTCAATTAAAATTCTTTTCACCTAAAAATTCAAATCTAATGATCATACAGAGTTTCAACAGTACTTCCTTTTAAAACAGTAAAGTCTGTCGGCAAATTTAATTGACAAAAATTTTATCAGCAAAAATCTAATTTTAAATTATCAGTTAAAACTGTAATGATAAGTAATATAATGAAATGATAAATGTGAAATTGTAGCGATTCATTATCTTACCTACATATGTTTAATATAAAATATGCAAAAATTGAGACATTGCCGCTCCAATATGATCGAATTTATTAAGAAAAGGGTCGAAATTAACAAGAAATTAAACCTTATGATAACTTTTGATAAATATGATAAACGATGATAAACAGAATGATAAACAGAATAAATAACCGTTGTCAAGCAAAACATTAGAAATTATTGTGTGAAGTGAAAAGGAATAGAATGATGAATATTGCGCCAAATGAATAAAAATTCCGCCTAGCTAAAATTTAGTAATAAAACACAAAATAGTTTGCATTGGAAATATAGCAATTTTGGTGAGCGTGATCGATGTTCGAAGGGATTTCAATTGGCTAGGAGAGAGAAAGAGAGAGAGAAAAAGAAGAAGGGAAAGGAAGCGAAGAATTGAACGTCTAGAATTAGTCTCAACTACTAAACACTGCAAAACATTAGGGTTGGATGGATATCGATCTAAGGCATTTAAGAGTTAGACTAAATTAGAGAGAAGACAGCAGCAAGAATGGACGGATGGTCATTTCAAAATAACAACAGAAATTTAATAGAATTTCCTGGTCGATCATCCTCTTAATGACTACACACAATTTTATTTAATGATAAAATGATGAAGAGAGAGAGAGAGAGAGAGAGAGAGAGAGAGAGAGATGGAAAACATTTTGAGTAGAATAGCTTAATTACTACAATCGTTATGACCACCGATATTTGCTGATATCCTTGGCAAAAAAAGGTGATATGCTATTATCATTCACAAAATATATTATCAGTAAATAATTCTATCATAAATATAAACTTATTCATTTTTGAAATTCCTTAAATCAAATTATTTTTTTTCGGATGTAAGAAAGAGAGGATTTATTTATTTATTATGTTAGAAAGCATTATTTATTGTTGTGCTAGAGGGCATTATTAATGCATTTGTACTAAAATTATTTTCCACAATTATTTCAATGGAGAAAATGATGAATGTATGCTGTCAACAAGATGGATGGAATAAATGAATTTTTATTGTCCATCGAAGAAAATTGGTCAACAATCTTATTGGAATCAATAACTAATGAGTATAAAAGTATATATCATTCAAATTTGAAATGAACCTTAAAATTATTCATTTTAATTTTATACCAAAAACTTTTCAATGAGTATAAAAGTAATATATTACATTATATCATTCAAATTTGAAATGAACCTTAAATTATTCATTTAATTTTATACCAAAAACCAAAAACCAAAAACTATTCAAAAACTTTTCATCAAAAACTTTCCAAAAACTTTAAGCAATAAAATTTGAAAATTTTATTGCTTAAAGAAATAAGCGATGAATTATACATATACAATTGATTAATTCGGCATAATGCGGAATTTACTGAATATAGAGCTTTGTTTATTTCTCTTATTTGTTGTAGCATCATTTTTTGAGGTGTTGTAGTAATAGACTGCCTCATTTTAGAAAACAAAAGAAGTTGAAAGGTTAAAGTGAAAAATTGTAGAAAAGGAAAATACGTTAAGTATAAAATGAAGAAAAATAAACAAACAAAAAATTTGCAAAAACTTTTTGTATGATAAACTCTTTGATAGAAATTCTATTTCATACGTATTCGATATCTATTTTCGGTTAGTCTGAAGTCTGAAAAAAAATTTAACAACTGGAATTTATGAATCATTTCCGGAATATCGCTAACGTTTGACGAAATGCTAAAATCTAAAGAATATTTTCGTTTTTAAATGGAAAAAAAATTGGTGGAGATGGTGTGGCAAGAATGAGTAAGAAAATGGAAGAGAAATTGACGAAAAAGCGAAGAAAATATTACATTGTTAAAAGATATTATATTTTAGTGAAATTTAAATTAAAAGAAAAATATGATAAATGGATGCGATAAAGATGACAATATTTTGTTAATATGACAATCTATGCTATTTGAAGAAATTACAATAAATTTATACAAACATATATGTGTATAAGTTATCTGGCTTTTATTATATGTTGACATGATACTAAGGTATACAACAACAATTTCTATTGATATCCATTCTTTCCACTGAAATGAATAGAATGAAATTATTAAAATTATAGATAAGCTATCAGCTACTGATATAAAACTTGAAATTTTTTAAATAACACAAATAATTTCTCATAGAGAAGCCAAGTGGTTATTTATAGGTTGCATTAAATTAAATAATATATAGTTGAATCAGAAAGACTGCAACTTTCTGATATGTTTTTGTAATTTATCCTTTTTTTAATCTGAATTATCAATTTCAATTAAATTCAATTTTTTCACTTAGCAAAGAAGAAAATATGCATTTATCATTGACAATATTGAAATTGAGAATAACTTTTAAGTTAAGTTAAATTAATCTATATCAAATCATCAATGCTATACAATGAATAGTTCGATAACATACGACAAATAGTTGCCATCATGCAACATGCATGCACATTATAATGTTAGATTATAAAGTGTTGTGTTGCGGTAAATTTGATATCATTATTTGAATCGAAATTTTAAAATGAATTCGGTAAATTTGAAATCATTATTTGATACGAAATTATAAAATGAATTCGGTAAGTTTGAAATCATTATTCAAAATTTCCGAGGCTCTGTGCTAAATTTATTTGACCAAATATGAGTTAAATTTTTTTGCTATATAATTCTCAATTCTTTTCCAAAACTGAAATTGATTAAAATATTAATTAATAAAAAACAATGGAAATGAAGATTTTTTCTTTCCTCATTTTCTTTTCTCAAAAAAAAGAACTGATTAGTTTTATGATACTTTGAAATGATTTATTTTTCAAATTTACACACGTTTCATATCTTTCATTAAACTTGTATAATTATTTTATATAAAATTATCATCATTCTATTTGTTAGATTTCTTCCACAGATAACTGCTGACAGTTTTTCCGAATACTAAATAAATGATGATAAATTAAACTCCGAATATTTTCAGTGAAGTATAATTGTCAAGCACTTTACTAAGGTAGTTGTAGATTTCACGAAGTAATTCTATTCTAAATTATTTTATAAAAATGAATAAATATTATGGAATCCTACTATGTTGAGTAGGATCCTGAGTAGGATCTAACTTTACATTTGTTAATGCTCAAATGTAAAGTTTGTTGAGAATTCAAATAATTTGAAAATATAAACCAAAAAATTTAAACAGTTAATTTTAGATAAAGAAATGATAGAACTGATAGATATCATTCGATAAGCTAATCGATTAAAATTTTTATCATAGATTTTTAATTTCATTTTATACATTGTAAGATTTTTTTTGTTTTAGACAATGAATAATTATTTAAACAACTAATTGGCTTCAATTTAAAAACTGTTTATTTAGAAAAAAGAAGTGAATTAACAAGATTATTGTTGGTGGTAATATTTGGGTGGTAATATTTGCCATATCTTATTTATGTTTATTTATGTTTATTGGCTGGGTTAATAATACCTGTTACCATTACCGCCATTGGGCGATATAATAAATGAGGAAATGAGTTTGCTACAATTGCATCTTCACTTTTGTCGATGTTGTCTTTGTTAATTAAAGAGCATTAATTAAAATACATGTATTTCATTTTTAAAATGATTAACAATCATACAAACAATTATTACATTAATGAATAAGCGTAATAAATGGAATTATAACGGTGAAAAGTAATATATGATATGTTGCATTTCGTATAAATTCAAGCTTACCATTAATTGTTAATGTGTCGTTTACTGATAACATATCAATTAATGCATTAATACATTACTATTATGCATGTTATCAGTGTATAGTTTAAAGAAGTTGAATATTAAATATACAAAATAATATTTATTTCAGTTAAAAAATATATTAATAGATGATTAGCGTTTGCTTATGTACAGACGAATCCTTTTGTAAAAATTTCAAAATTTAATGGAATTTTAAAATTTAGAAAAATTCAAATAAAAACTTGTTATATTTCGTTTTGAAATTTCGCTGAGCTATTTTTTGATATGAGCAAAATTACGATCAAATGATATACGTATACATCTTTATTGACACATCCTGTGGTATAATCATGCAGATGGCATCCAAAATGATGCAATATTTTTTGGATTATTTGTACTTATTATCATTGATTATCATTGATTTAAGGAAAAGATAATATGACCTTCGTATCATTGATTATCATTGATTTAAGGAAAAGATAATATGACCTTCTACGATTTGATATTTTTTTTAAATTTCTTTTCACAAATTACATCCTTTCTTCTCAATTTTCTTTTCATCCTTTTTCTTTAATATTTTAAAATTTTAAATTCTTTGTTTTAATACATTTTATGAACGATCAGAACGATCAGGTAAAAAACAATGAAAATAGAAAAGGTATGATTAGACAATAATTACCTTTTCTAAGAAAAGGTATGATTAGATAATAATTACCTTTTCCTAATGAAATGAAATTTCTCATTATTGTAGCAAATATTTGTCATCATTTAAATTTTCGAATTATTTTTACTTTCATTTTATACTTTCAATTTAGAAGGAAAAAGGACGGAATTTGATATTTTCAAGTATCAATTCAAATTACAATAAACTATGCAAATGATTCTTAACTACTGGATTCGTTATTGAACATTCAAATGCTATAAAAAATTTTTAGATTATTATTGACAGCCTTCTTTGATCATATCTAAACTTTCTTACCCTCTTATTCTCTCTTATATCTTTTTTTCATTCATTAAACAAAATAATTCAGTCTTTTTTTTAACGTATCGCAATCATACAAAAATGGATGAATCGCTCGCTTTACATAGAAAAATTAATTATTTTTAATTAATAAAATATTGACACCATTTAGATTTAATCGTTGTTGCAATCAAACTGTTCCGTTAAAAAAAATGCTAAATTATCAAATATAATTTTATTAATTTATTTATCACTGAAAGTAATCCATTCTCATATTATTATCATCTCAATCTATTATAATTTGTTTAATTAGAAGATTTTGAAAATTTTCTTTTCATAATGAGAACGTTTAATTATAGTGCCAGCTTTAATAGATGCAATTGAACGGATGAATAAATTATTTTAAATTCCGTACATTCTTTGTCTCTTCATCTCTATTCCGGTTCGGATAACATGAAAGATAATATCTAATCAATTCATTGATGTTCAATAACCATTATGCGTAATGTTTTTTTTTGCATATTGTTGACAACTGCGTTGTTTCCAATATTTTAGTTTGATAAGCTGTCAATTTTGCTAAAAGAAAAAAGAGAGATCTTTAATATTTTTAGCATTCATCAACTTTAAGCAATAAAACTATTGATAAAATTTAGCAACTATTATCAATGAGCAATGAACAAGATTTGGTATGACTGATAAGAGAGGAAAATTTGAGTAATAATTATCAGATAATGAAAACAGAATGATAATAATTGTTGCATTGGAAAATGAAATTGCTATGTTCTTCTTCTTCTTAAAATAAAACATAAAATTTGAATAGCATATAAGTTAGGAGTAGAATATTGGCATTTAAAAATTTTTTGTATCATTTTCTTCGAGAATTATATATATTTGATCTGAATTTATTTTAATCTCTATTTAGTTTATTATCATTATTATTATTAATAATTATCATTATTACTGCTATTATTAATAATTTATCATTATTGTTATTGATAAAATTCTTGCCAGGTTTATGATGGAAATATTGTTTTGCGTCAATTTTACATATTTGAACTTTTTCAATTTCTTTTCTAAATGAAAATTTAATATCCATAAATGAGTGAGTGAAGAAATGAATACGTAAAATGATCGTAAGAAAAACAAATGAAATGTAAAAATGAATTATGTTTTAATTTAATAAAATAATTAAGATAATTTGTGGTGATAAATTATTTCACTAATTTAACTTAAATAATTAAAATTCAAAATTCAATTTGAATTACACAACATTGCAACAGTTTAAATCAATTATTTTAACTTCCTTTTGTTTGTAATGATAAATTATTTAATTAATTTAACTTAAATAATTAAAATATAAAATTCAATTTAAATTAATAATAGTTAATGATTAAATTAATTAATTATAATAGTTAATGTTTAAATGAATTATTTTAACTCGCTCTTTTTTTTGTATTGATAAATTATTTAATTGTCTTAACTTAAATAATTAAAATATTAAACTGAATTTAATATTCAGTTTGAATTACACAACATTGCAACAGTTAACGTTTAAATCAATTATTTTAACTTTCTTTTGTTTGTAATGATAAATTATTTAATTGTCTTAACTTCAATAATTAAAATATAAAATTCAATTTGAATTACACAGCATAATAATAGTTAATGTTTGAATGAATTATTTTAACTCTCTCTCTTTTTTTTTTGTAATGATAAATTATTTAATTGATTTAACTTAAATAATTAAAATTTAACATTCAGTTTAAATTACACAGCATGACATCAATTAACGTTAAAACAATTATTTTAACTCTCTTTTTCTTATTTCATTGATTTTTGTCAAACTTTTGTTTTTCTCGTTTTTTTTCAACAAAAGATAATATTTATTATCGTATCAAAAAGTGTATAAATTCTTTTTGATGTTGATAAACTAACAGGAAAAAAAACCAGTAAACTTCAGTTGTTCATATAAAATAACTGTCACCTTCGGCTGTCACTAACATTTTTTGTTCTTCATTTTGTTTTAACTCTGAATTGTTGTTTTGCTTTTTTTTTTCTTCATTTGTTATTATTGTAAAATATACCTAGAATTCAGTTTTTTTTCTTCAATTTATAATTGATTCTTTTTAATGCTAATTAATCAACAGTTGATCAGATGGTTTTTGTTACAACTAAATTCTTCGTTTTATCAATTCTTAAAATAAGAAGGTTTCGTCTTCTCTGATAAGTAATTGGATTAAATAATTCGATCTGATCAAGGTAGCATATTTTTATATCATAATACTTAATCATAATTTATTTCACTTTCATAATTATGAATAAGTAGAAGAAAAATATTAATTATTTTATGTTTCTTTCAAGAATTCAACTCTCTCTTTTTCCAACAAGAAATTTCTATGGTTCTTTGATTATTTACTGAATTCTTCGTTGATCAGGAAATTTTTGTAGTTCTTCTCTGATATTTACTGAATTCTTCGTTGATCAGGAAATTTTTGTAGTTCTTCTCTGATATTTACTGAATTCTTCGTTGATCATTTCAAATGTTTGCAAATAAATTATACAAAATTAAATTAGGTTAACTTAATATTTTTTGATATTAATTCTGGTCTTTCACCGTAATACATTCTGGTCTTTTTATTGTAATACAGTTAATATCAATTCCGGTCTTTTACCGTAATACTGGTTACTCATTGAAATTTCATCAAAGTATTATCAAACAATTTCATTTTAATTTATTTAATGATCACAATTATATTCAAATTCAATTCACTTGATGGGAAGCATAGAATGAAATATACTTTTTTGTTTGTAAGAAATATTGTGATCCTATCGTTCTTAAGGAAAGAATTAATTTTAAAACAATTCGTTTATTGTTTTAAAATTGTATTTCATTAATATCTAAGAATTTAGCAAAATTTTAAAAATATAATATAATTATAAATTTTTAATATATGTTAGTATTGTCTTAAACTTTTAGTTTTATTGATTTATTCATTGTTAAATACTAATGATAAAACCTATGCTTATCAATTTTTTATCATACATTTTAGAAATTAACTTAAATCTTAAACAGTTATCGATTCTTCCTTATTGTATTTCATTTAACAGTTTCATTTCTTGTCTGATAGATTTGAAAGGCCCCTATAGATTTGAAAGATTTGAAAGGCCTCTCTTCATTTGTTCGTTTGATTTTAACAAATGCCTCATTTCTTTTCCTTCCTATTAATAGAATCAAAGTTTTTCCTCTTCAATTTCCATATTCATAAGGGATCAATTCAAGAATTTGCACTCTGCGTTCTTTAAAAACACATTTCTGACACTGACACGAACTAATACAACCCGCTTATCAGGGTGGAAAAAAACGGTAATTCATAGGAAAAGGGAAGTGGGGGAAAAAAAAACAGGTGAAACAAGGCCAAATGATAATATAGGTGAACAGATCATTTATCAAAGGAAGAATTTTACAACTGCTTCTTCTCTCATTTCTCTCTTTAGTTTTGTTTTAGAAATGATTATAAAAATAATGAGAATGACGAATGAAAAGTAGGAAGGATAGTATTTATTCGTGATAATTAGGTATGTTATGTTGTGTATTCGATCAGATCTTACGATACACACGTTGAAATCCTTTTGCAAAACCTCTTTCGAATATATTGAAGAAAATACTGAATATACTTGAATCAGTACTAATCACGCCTGAAACTGATAATTTATTTTATCATTTGAGAAAAATTTCGTAGTAATTAGATGTGATATTAAAAATAGAGTAAATTTTGAACTCTTATAAGATTTGTGAATAATTGATATTTTTTCGATCCTTTTCTAAGCATTTATGATAAGTTGAAAAAATAGCAAATAAAATTGAAAATTAGAAATTTGGAAAAATCTTAAATGCGTAATGTGCAGCAAATAAATCGATCATAGTTTATTGTTTTTTATGTTTACGTTTGAAATGAGTTGTAATGATAAAACCGGAATTTTAGGTATTCGAAAACAAAAAAGAAATGGATATAAAAAATGGATATGAAGAGTTGTTAAATAAGACGAATGAAGAAATTAGGAATAATGAAATCATCGAAGTGATCACAATAATCAATGGGCATAAAATTGGTTACTGTAAATATGGCTCTGGCAAGTATATTATGCTATTCATTTGTGGTGGACTTGGCAAGTTTAAAACAATTCTTTTTTTTAATCATTTTTAAATTAACTTTTATTAATAGCACTTTTTCGAAAGTGACTGTTCTTTTTAAGTTTCTGACAGCTTTTTCAAGTTTAATTACCTGAGTGTTTCTTTTTTTTTACTTTATTTAGCAATCAAAGAATTTAAGGCTAAAATATTTAACAGTAAAAAGAATTTCAGAACAAAGTTATTATTCGTTGTTAAGAAATTAATGAAATTAATGATATTGAAAAATTAATGATATTGCTTATTAATAAATTATGAAAAATACATAGCTTATTTATTTGAAATAATAGGTTGCTATGCAAAGGATTTCCCGGAAAAATTGCTAAAGTCTTTCAATCCTGATAATTATACAATAATTTGCATCGATCCACCTGGTTATGGTAAAAGTCGCCCTCCGGATCGGTATAACTTATATTTTTCCTCCAAAAGAACATTTTGATATTATAGCATTTGCTATGAAATTATCTCAGCAGAATAATCTGTTTCTTCTAATTAATATATTTTCCTAATTATTTACTTATACTTATTTATTTTGTCAATATCTTTAAATTCTGTTTTATTCATTTTAAATAAAAATTTTAGACAACAGGAAATAAATCGATGTATGAACGATGCACCTTTTTGTATAAAGCTTATGCAGGTTTTATTTCTTCCTTTACTTCCCTTAAATATGTTAATTTTACATCACATTAGTGATATAAAAGAGTTTTGAAATTGATTATCAATTATTTGATTTAATTAGGATTAAGATAATTATTTGATTTAATTAAGATTATAATAGACTTTCTTAAAAACGATTAGGCAATAGAAAGTATTGCGATGATTTTAAGTTCTAATAAATTTTATTTTTATTGAAAAGTTCTTAAATTCCCATAATTGATATAAATGTATTTATGTACATAATATGAAATGGTATCGGAACTTGTTGAATCACTTGTATCATTCTCTAAAAATAGTTACTGATCGAAGTTCTTAAAAATAAACATTTCGAAATATCCATTTTACCTTTCTTGCAATTACCATTCAATTTTACTATTGCATTCAAACGTGCTTAAGTTGAAAATATTTTACGACCTTTCAGCAATTGAACCTAACACCTTTCATAGTACTTGGATGGAGTGAAGGTTCTCGAACGGCAATTCATGTTGCTGGACAAGGAAAACAACTCGTAAAAGGTGCAATTTTATTGGCCACAGGTACTCGTATTGATCAACGTGGAGCACGCGTTTTCCGTGGTATAAATTTGTTCATTGGAAATTTGAAATAAATTAGTGTTTTTCATTTCAAGTGAAAACATGAAGAGCGTTAATAGTGGTACTATCAGATTTGAATATTTAAATTATATGTTGAAAATTCGTCAAATTTTAAATTGAATGAAAAATTTTTGGGTTTTTGATCTTCAGGTATGCGAAATGTTGATCAATGGTTGCCAGATGCATTGGAAGTATATTTAAAGCATTATCCAAAAGAATTTGTTGAAAAGCAATGGGCTGATTTATGTGATGTCGTTCAAGAGTTAGCAACGATTTGAACTTAGACTAGGACTAAGAGAGATTAATTTAGGTTAATTTGGCAACGAGTTAGCAATGATTTGAACTTAGATTAGGACAAAGAGAGATTAATTTAGGTTAATTTGGCAACGAGTTAGCAATGATTTAAACTTAGATTAGGACAAAGAGAGATTAATTTAGGTTAATTTGGCAACGAGTTAGCAATGATTTGAACTTAGATTAGGACTAAATTAATTTAGGTTAATTTGGTAACAAAGTAAATGTTCCAAAAAATCAATACAAAATTTATTTCAACTTAATTGTAATGCATCTATTAAGCAAATATATTTTCAAGAAAATCTTTTCTTTTGAAATATAAACGAATAAATTAGCCTTTTTCAAAATTTTCATATTACTGAGATTTTCATTTGTTGACAACAAATGTATACAAAGTAATCTAACGCTAAGATAGGTATAGTAGTAATATTGTCACTTCTCAAAATTTCAACTAAATTTTTTGAAATTTTTTAGAGTGTATGATTTGCTTGGAGGACGTTTTCCATGTGATCATGTACTATCTGACTTAAAGATTCCTGTAATGATTATGACCGGTGGTATGGATCGATTTTGCGCCGATCCTAAATACTTTGAAACAGTAGTTGCCAATTGCAGGTTTGTTTATTTTAAGTTGCGGTATCATTTTGTGTGTTTTAATTTCTACCAGCCATAAAAAGTAATTCAAAAAATCTTTTTAATAATTTAAGGTAGAGTATAAGAAAAAATGGTACGGTAAAAATTTTCTCATCTTAGCGCTGAATACGAAATTTCAGAATCGAGAAGCATTCACTTGGTGGTCATGACTTCCATTTAAAGTATCCGCGATGGTTTGCTGATAAAATTCATGAATTTATTAGTGATTCAAAAAATCATTTTTTCAGCTAATCTCTATGCAACTATTCATGACTAACGTTGTGATAACACTTCACTAATTGCTATCAGTAAAAGAAAAATCAATCTTTTATATTTCTCTAATTTTATCTCTTAAAATGCGCATTTTTTATCAATGTACTAATATGATATTAAATATATCAAATAATCCAAAAAAAGTTCAACAGCACTAATTTTTAAACTTCAAAAATTAATTCCGAAGTTTTCATTTTTAAAATAAACCATTGTAACATTAGCGCTATTGAATTTGATAAGCTTTGATTGAGGAATGAAGTTATATAATAAGGAAGTATGATTCAGAATTTGATTAAATGATGGATAATTGATAAAACAAAATCAGCCATGCAACCAGCGTGCAACATTAATGTTCCTCTTGAAGAAATTACCAGATAAGAATTGAATTTTAATAAATAATAAATATTCGTAAAACTTCTGATATAAGTTAGATTCGGCAAAAGGTTAACTTCATTACTATTAAAATTATGCAAACGAAATCTTAATAAAAAATTTAACTTTCATATTCATGAAACATCTAATTTGGAGTCCTGCAAGAATGAAGAAGATCTTCATATATTTATTCTAGAAATAAGCTTTATTGAAAGCTAAGAAGATATCGAGGCTTTTTTCTCAATTCTGAATCATTTTTATTTAGCATTAGATAAATCAAATCTATACGATACATTTGATTAAATCACTTACCGTTTTTATATCTGTAAATAAGGCAATTATTGATAAATGACCAAATTGCTGATATGATTGTTTTAAAAGGCTTTTCTATGATAAGAGAATGTGCAGAAAATAATATTTCTATGTATTAATTATTCCCCAATTGTTTTAAGGCATTTTTTAACCAAAATAAGAAGTGACGATAATTCTTTATTGAGAATACATAAATTTAGAAATGATAAAATAAAAATCATTAGGCTTTAGAAGCTTAATTCGTTTTTTTTTTGTATACAATAAATATTATTAGAAAATGCTAGATGTTATTGACAGCTTTTCAGTAAATCTAATATTTTAAAAATATTTCTACTTGTGAAAAATTATGCATTATTAGTAAAATACTTCGATCTTTCAACTAGAAGATACCTCCTATTTTTGTATCATTTAATTTTGATGAAAATTCGTAGCTACAAATTCGCATCTTCAATTTATAAATTAGCTATAGAAAAGATTACTGTGGAAAATATTATGAAATTCAAAAATTTATGTACATTATATAAAAAGCCTTTGATCAACATATTATGTTGAATATAATATGATGTCACTTATATATTACACCTGTCCTATCCTTTAAAACAAACAGATATAAAATTAAAATGTTAAGATGCAAATGATTAATTTCAGTTTACATATTCTTCTCCCCTTGGTCGATCATCATCAGAAAACAAAACAAAAAAACTTTTGGTTATAACCAGAGAAGACAAAAAACACTTAATGATACTGCGTTATCGCGGTATATTGAATAGTTCCATAAAATACAATAAATTAGTTACGGGTATTACTAGTATCAAAGAGGCATTGCTGAGAAGTTATTTCTAATATGGTAATGAAAAAGAAGCTGGAGTGTTAAAAAGGTACTAATAATTCAAAATAGATCTTTTCATATTTAACGCATATGATATTTTGATAGCAGCAAATCTATTATAGATAAGATAGAGTAAAATTCAAATTCTTTAGTCTAGAAAAGTTTTAAAAATTTGAATTTGTTAAAATACTAGATTTACAAAACACATGCTTGCGAAATATTAATATTCATTGAGATGATATCGGTTGAATTCATGCATCATTATTACTACAATATTCAACATCTTTTAATTTTCGAATGAAAGGAAAGTTTCACAAAATCATAGATTAAAATCTTTCTGATATTTAAATTATCAGGAAAAAATTAATGAAGTTTTCAGCAGAACAAATGTTCGATTATATAATTCTGGTGATCGCCTTTTAAATTTTTATGCAAATTTTCATTTACACATTTATTGGTATCATTTGGATTTCGTGAAAATTTAACGACTGAAGGGGTAATAGGTCAAAAAATGAAGAAATCGATTTCAAACTATGAATCATCGCTCACATTCGAAATAATTTCTCCATATTCTATCGAATTAAAGAACGAGAAGGAGACAGAGAGAGAGAGAGAGAGAGAGAATGGGAAGAGACGGAGAGGAGTTTGAGATAAAATGAAAAATAGTCTTATGAAGGTACTTAGCTTACTCAAATGATTGACCTCTTTAGAGCCATTTTTAAATCCAATATAGCTTTTAATTCTCAAATATTTTTCTTTTTATTTCTCAAATATGTAGTAAATCAGCTTCCTCTTACATTTCCCGGATATTTAGGTATATCTTGGTAAGTGTCACTTAGTCAAAAGTCCTCAAGCCTTTAACTCTTTTAAATGCTTGTCAATCCTTCCACTAAATTTATTTATGATCGACTCCCCAACTGAAATATCTAAGCGGAACTACTGAGGAAGTCATTGGTTTAGCTGAGACATTCTATAGCAATTCGCTCCATCCAAGTTATCCAAAACAAAATAAAAGACGAAACGGTCCCTTAATATCTTTGCATACGATATCTTCATGTGGTTAGCATAGTAGTTGTTACGTGGGGTCAGCATCCTTTTTTTCGGATACCACCTTGTTGAAGAGTTAAGGAAGTGCGTTTGAAATGATTACAGTGATATTTTGTTCGCTCATCTTCTCTTTCATACTTGCTGTTTTTATTGTTTCAGGTCAGATTTGAGCATAATTCCTTTGTTGTTTCAATGTGGCGCGCACAAATTGCCGTGAATCCAACGCAGAAAGAGAAGTTGAAACAGCAACAGGAAGAAATAGACGATTGGGATACTGATCCAGATTTCATTGTAGGTTTTCCGAATTGCTACTAGTTTGACATTGATTATCTCATGCCATTTCACTTCATTGTCCTTTTGGAATGTGTAATGATAGGTAGCATTTAAACAAACGTTTATCAGAGAGTGTGCGGTTTGAGCTATAATCTTCTAATAATTTTCATATCGAAAAAATGAAATTTCACTTCTTTAAATTATGAAGAAATGAAGTTGTTCATCTCTATCATCAGTCGGTAAGTTGAAATATGGATTCCTGGATGGAAGTATGATGCATAAGCCAGGACAAGTGATATATGTTTCTTTTTGGGTTATTATCGAAAAAGTCTTCTGAAAATGAAGTCACATCATAGCCAGTTAGGATTTGGCTGACCTAAGATAGGATTAGATCTTCATCTAGCAAGAATGATTCATAGAAATTGTTTATATAAATATATGCCCTGTAGGATGTAGGACTAATAGTGATTATGGGGATTGTTGTTTCATTGTAAAAATTAAAGCTTTTTCAGAATGATGTAAGTGAAAAAGAGAGTCGCTGGGGTGCGAAGACTGTTGAAGGATCTGGCCATCAAGAATCAGTTTCACTAGATCAGTTACGTAAAGAAGTAATTAAAACCGACAACTTAATAAGCGTAAATTTTGTTCTCTTTTTTAAAAGTAACTTATTTGATTTGCATTATGCTTATCTTTCGGATGATTCATTTTCCGGTCGATTTATTTGATTTCTCATTATCTGATTATCACTAAAAAGAATATTCTTATGATATAGCAGTGGTTTATTTATCTCCTTGTTATACATCGAAATCAAGAATTAGCCTACTACAGGAAGTTTTCGGTAAGACAGAAGGTCTATTTGCATATCAACATTTTTAATCTAGGCTAAAAAAGCAGCAGAAATGCCAAAAGCAAGCGAAGGATATGGCGGAAAATTTGGTGTGCAAAAGGATCGCATGGATAAGGTTTTTGCCATTTTTATATTCATATTTTCGGTTTCAGACTTATTGAATTCACTCCCGTTTTATTGGCAGTTAATTACATTACCATAAGATTGTAGACAGAGCTGATTTCAGTAAACTTTACTCATATATTACGAGTATGATGTTTTGCAGTGTGCCAAAACATGGGAATATGCCGGTAAAGTAGAAAAACATGCATCGCAGAAAGATTACGCTAAAGGTTTTGGTGGAAAATATGGTGTTGAATTAGACCGAAAAGATAAAAGTGCTGTTGGTTGGGATGAAAAACTGGTCCTTTCTAAACATGGAAGTCAAACAGGTAACCAAGATCTTGAGAGTTGTGCCTTTTCTGTCTTCTTTTTTGTTCTTTTGTCTCTTCTTTCTGCTCAACTTTTTTTATTCTTTTTTTTCACTTAATTGCTTCTATTCTCTTTGTTGGGGAAGAAAATAACTCACTGACTCACAGGCCTAATTCAGGGCCTGAACAGTCGGATTCCAAATCTTTATCTAAAATATGTGGGGGAAAAGTGGTTTTTAAAGTTATAATACCAAAGTCACAAACAATCGTTTTGTTAATTTGGCTTACAAATAGATCTACTTATCTTATCTTAAAAATGCTGTGCGAGAGAGTGATTTTGATAGAAATGAGCAGTTGACATGACGCGAAAAACACCTGTTGCATGCAAAAAAAAAAGTTTTGGTTTTATACAAACAATGGATAGGGAAAAGGAGTTCAACATGAAATGGGGGAGAGAGAGATAGCAAAGCAGTAAATGTTTATTTGGCATTTTCGTCAACATTTGGTTCAAAGAGGATAATACTCAGGACTCAGTTCTTTACTGGGCTTTATGGAATGATTCACAATCATTATGGATGATTTCTGGAGCTGCTAACTGCTTTTTACCAAATCAACTTTAGTATCTGTTTTTGTACTTTTGTTATCCGCTTCTTTAGATACTGTCTGAATTAAAATGCGTTGAAAAGATGCAAAATTAATAGCATCCATGAAATTTTTTTGAAAACTTTCGGAAATTTCTAATTTTTGTTGTTTTGTAATCATTTAAGTGTAACTTCTTGCATTTCAAATGTTTTACTATAAATTTAATATTGTGACTTTTTCTACGCCAAATATGGATTATAGAAAATTTGTTCTTTCTGAACTTTCTAAATTTTATTTTCCAATAATTCATTCTAATTTCATGTATTTCAAGTATGTTAACATGTGTTTAAGCTTACTATACTCGGTTATTTGTGATTTTAGTATTTCGACACCGATTTTTAGACTATGCGAAAGGTTTTGGTGGGAAATACGGAGTTGAGACTGATAGAAAAGATAAGAGCGCACTTGGTTGGGACGAACATGAGAAACTTCCACAGCATGAAAGCCAAACAGGTATGAACTTTGTTAATAAATTACTGCATTTCACGGATTGAAAAATAGATTGAAAAGTTTCTAACTTCAAGTCATAAAAACCTATGAATGATTTAAAAACAGTAGGTTATAGATTACAAGAAAGGCTTTGGCGGGAAATTCGGTATTCAGGAAGACCGTAAAGATAAAAGCGCACATGGTTGGGAAGAACACGAAAAGCTGCATCAGCATGAAAGCCAAATAGGTATCACTTGAGAGTTTTTAAAAATTTTCTCACTTATTGTGTATGCTCTGGAGCATTTATTATGCAAATCATTAATAAATTGCAGATTACAAGAAGGGGTTTGGTGGTAAATTTGGTGTTCAAGAAGATCGTAAAGATAAAAGTGCAGTTGGCTGGGAAGAACACGAAAAGTTGGCAACACATCAAAGTCAAGTAGGTAGGTATTTCAAAAGTTCTTTTACTATCCTGAAACATTTTAAATTAGAATTTCCAGCAAGTTTTGATCGCATTTGTTGGCCAACTTCTTTTTGAAACACCTGCTTCTTTAATGTTCGAGAAGTTTTAGATTATAAAAAAGGGTTTGGCGGAAAATTTGGTATTCAAGAAGACAGAAAGGACAAAAGCGCTGTTGGCTGGGATAATTATGAAAAATTAGAACAACATGAAAGCCAAACAGGTAGGCGTGAATGAATTAAATTTCCAACTTCCTACTTATGTCTGTAATAATTCTATTTTATTTTAAGTGTTTCTAAATTTTAGATTACAAAAAAGGTTTTGGTGGTCGTTTTGGTCTGCAAGAAGACAGACAGGATAAATCAGCAGTGGGTTATCAACAGCATGAAGAATCTGCTCAACACGAAAGCCAGAAGGATTATCCTAAAGGCAAGACTCTAAAATCTACATATTATCTTGAAATGTTAATAAGATTCCGTTATCTTCGCATTTATTCATAGCTTTTTAATAGAAGTTGAGCAGATCAACAGGACTTCCTATGAACACAAGCATTTATTTTATTTCATGAATGCTGATAAATTCATTTAATTGAGATAATTATGACAATTTCAACTGAAAACTCAATAATTGATTTAGGATTTGTAGCAAACTTAGTGTCTAAGTAATCATTACGATAAAGGCTAATAGGTTATGATTTTTCAGAGGAACAAACAGCGAAACGCAATACCTTGTCTGGTGCATCAAAAGGAAGAGCCTTGAATCTACGTGCTAAATTTGAACAACTTTCAATTACTGAGGTGTGTCTTTGAAAGATTTTGACGAAACAAGCTTGAAGCTTTCAATATGTTCAACTAGTTGGCCTAGTTTAATATAATGTAACATATTGCATTTCACTTTCTTCTGCAAGTTTATATCATTTTTTTTAGAATGATGAGAAAGTGCAGCAGGAACGTGAACGCCGAAAACGAGAAGATGAAGAACTGCGTAAACAACAGCAGAAAGAAGAAGAAGAAAGACAGAAAAAGATTGCTGAAGAATGGAAGCGACGTGAAGAACTAGAGCAACAGGTCAAATGAATACTGAATTTTATTTCATGAGGAACAAAAGTGATATGGGATAAAATGGAAGTTGAATAGGAAAGATTCAAATATTTCATTTTCAGGCCAGGGAATGTTGAATATTAACAGAAAGCATTATCGTAAAATCAAGTTTTTTCTCCCTGAATATTATTAGGAAAAACTCTTCAATATGTTTTTAAACTTCCTTCTCTAATTTCTAAAAAATTATGAAATTGCAGATGGATCCAGAAGCAATTCAAGAAGAAATACGACAGTATGAACAGTTTCATCATAATGGAGGTTATTTTCTTGTTTGTTCTTTATATAGATTTAGAAATTATGATTCCATAAAATTTAATTAAATTCGATGGTATTTTAGGTGCTCCTAAACGGCATTCTCGTGCTCCAGCTGGTGCTGTAGCTATAATGCCTGGAATAGCAGGATTGCCTTCTAAACGCGAGACTTCCACTGAGCCGCGCGTGTTTTCTGAAACAGAAAATGTTTCCGTTACGTCAGAAAAATCCTCTCCACAACCTGTCAAATTGCCACTTTTCAATCCTTCACCTAATAAAATTTTCAATGGAATAGAACGTCACGATCCACAGTGTGACGAAAGGAATGAAAATATTCAGAACTGGAACAATGAATTACGGAACAATTTTGCACCCGTATCAGTTCATTCAGAGGTAATAGAGAAAAGATTTCTCTGTGTTATGATTTATTTTAAATTCTCAGCTTCTTTTTACTGCCTTCAATCCAATCTTTATGTCAGTAATTCAAAAGATGCTTTTTCTGGAAGTATCTTTCTCAGCTGTTCAGATAGAAACGTTGGCAGCTGAAGCAGGAGCGTTAAGTGGAAATAGATACGATGTAGTACCGGGAGATGACGCAGTACCGTCTCCAACACCTGTAACTCAATCGCTATTGGAGACGACTATTGCGCATAATGAAAGACATGAAGCATCTCCTTTAGAGGTGTGTTTTTTGTTAATTAAAGTTTTGCTTACTGGATTGAAAAATGTGGCTTGTAGCTTAGAAGTGTTATTCTCCTATAAACTATAATTATCTTTATATTATTAGATTAAACTTTCAGTTAATGGAATTCATTTTTAATGGATTCTTAACTAATTCTGAATTAAAGGACTAAAAAGTTGTTTAAGCTTTTTTTACTTGATTACTTTTTTCTTTTCAATTCCTTCTATCAGCTTAATATTTTATAGTTTCATGCCTTTTGTGATTGTTATTTGACGATTGTGCAGTCAACTTTTTAGTCCTTTAATTCAGCATCACTCAAGAATGCGCAGTTTCTTATAGCACTATGGAAGGTCTTACTTTTCAGAGAGAGATATCGAAAACAGCGGTAGTAGGTGACCCACTTTCATCACCAACGCACCCGCTTGGTTCTACAGGTCTTACAGCTGTTGCCATTTATGATTATCAGAAACAGGATGACGATGAAATCAGCTTTGATCCCGATGATATCATCACTAATATTGATCAGGTTTTTTTTCGTTCAATAAAGACTTTTTTCAGTCTTGTCTTCGACTAGAAATTATCAATGACAAACTTTTTAACAGCGTAAAATTTAACTGATTTCATTAGCTTCTTAATTTGTTTCCTTCGAAGCTACATGTGTTGTTTCTTAGAAATTTTATTAATATTATGCGTATTGCACAGAATAACATCATATAGGTTGATGCTGGTTGGTGGCGTGGACTTTGTAACGGGCAGTATGGTTTGTTTCCAGCAAATTATGTCGAATTACGATAAAAACTGTGTACCTTCGATGACTGGTGGCCTAATTTTCTTCTGTTTTTTCTAATTTCGCAGAGACGTACGAACTCTTCGATTATTTACTAAGAATAATATAAGGTTAATTCAGATTTCTTGACCTTTGAATGAGTAACTGTTCTTTAAATATTGTTTTGGATTTATGAACCATACTAAAGATTTATTTGCCATTAATTTCCGTGCTTTTTTGACATTTTTCTATTTTGCCTACCTTTTTACATCTTTTTTTAATATACTTATACTGCAGTTTTTTCAGATGTCTTTAATGTCAAATAGTTATATCCTGCTAAGTTATATTTTGCAGTTATATTCTACTTTTTCGACTCTATTATTATGTCTTGACTTATATTATTTTATCGCCCAGTATGCAATTTAAATATTTTTGAAATGATACTAAGAAATCAGCTGGGGCATTTTTCGATTTATTAAAATTCCTCCAAAAATTAACTAGATTTTCTACACTGTAGTGAACACAACGCCCTTTGAGTATTATTTTTATTTGTGACTGTTATCCGAAATTTCAGGCCTTTTAAAATTCTGCCGAACAATTTTTAAGTGTCCTAATTTTTAATGATAGTTGCTCAAGGCCCTATCTGTCATTATATGTATTATATGAGGTAAGTACCTCAAATAAACTGCTTTTTGAAATCCTCTATTGGCACTGGGTTTTACTTGAAATATGTGAAGCTACATATTCACTTTCCTGATTTTCCTAGCATTTTGTGATGCATAAACATTTTTGAATGTGGCGTCGATTTACTGCAGTATCCCGTGTTTGTCTATTTGTTTTCTGTACCTACTATTTAATACATCACAAACGCTTAAAGGCTTAGGATTTGTTGTATTTTTTCATGAGGTGTTTTCCTGGTAAATGACTAACAGAACTTTAATAAGATATTATGAGTTCGAAAAGTTTCAATGAATGTTGTCAAATTCATTATTAAGTCAACCATTCAATAAAATATTTTGTGCTATGTTTTTCAAACATTGTTGTCTTGCATAGTATTGCTATATATATTTTGCTTTATCAAATTCGTATATGACTCAGCGGTAAATTGATCCTCGTTATGTCAAAGAAATTATTTGTTTTCAATGAAAATTAAAATCACATTTTCAATGAAAATAGTAATTTTTTGCATATAAATTTTGTAAGCGTTTTTTCTTGGGTGTTTTATATATTATGTTTAAATTTGTACCTTCATTATCACATCAGAACACTTTAATTGAAACAATCTTACTAAATTTTACATATTTGTTTAGAACAAAATCGCAATAATTCTAATCAAAATTTTTGAGATCCCTTGAAGGGTATCTTGTTTTACTAATATCGTCAAACTGTAACTTTCGGTTTCTGAATAGTACTGCAAATTAGAGAAACTTCAGATCAATGCATCATGTAAA
Source organism: Cercopithifilaria johnstoni (assembly GCA_916381525.1). NCBI lineage: Eukaryota > Metazoa > Nematoda > Chromadorea > Rhabditida > Onchocercidae > Cercopithifilaria > Cercopithifilaria johnstoni. The sequence continues at coordinate 183,321 of CAKAEH010001570.1, read as the reverse complement.
ATATCGAGATAATTATCGATATAAGAGATATGATGAATTCAAAGCTCATTCGTTTGGTAGATGTCGAACCTCCATTGCCTTGTTCGATGCGCATTCTATCATAATATGTTGTCAATAGATCTAAAATAACACCATTGGTCCACCCAAAGCCATCCTGAAAATCATTCAAGATATTTATATATGGATTTCAAATTATGTTAACAGTAGTGAAGAAATTAAAGCGAGCGAAACCTCTGCATATGAAATTTCTTCGATTAAGACTTTTATCCAAGGAACTATTGGTTTATAAAAGAATTATGGTACAACGGTTTTTCATGTTTTTCAGATAGCTTGAGAATATATAATCGTCAATAATACATCTACCTGGACAAGATATTCGCCACCTCTACCTGGTTGTGGTACACTTCCATTGACATCATACTAAAAGAAATATGACGAGCATTTTTAAATTTATTTTTTGGAAAAATATATTGAAGAAAATTTCGCAGCATGTAAAACCTGGTCTAAATTTCATCGGAATTCGAAGTTCCGCTATACAATTTGCAAATGTTTAATTCTCTAATTAATTATCTTCCTTAATTTGATTATTTTAAATATTGATTTTAAATATTAACCTTTTCCCACATGTGATTTGTTTGCTGAAATACTTTGTAATTACCCATAACCCATTTTTTCGCCAAACGATATGCCTAAACATCGATAACATATTTTCCGATGCTTTCAAAAAAAAAACAACCTTTCGTATAAATAACCAAATTCAAAATATTATTATCAATACATCGATGCCTTTATATATGCAATATTATTTCAATAGCACCTGTTCTTGCACCATAGGATTCTTCGATTTTCTCATTCCCTCAATAACCATATGATTTATTGGACCCCAACCATTTGGAAAATCCCATTGCTGATTAGCATCTTTAATGAGACTTGTTGGTACACCACCTGGATAATCGAATGCTCCCATTTTCTACAAAATTTAATAATAATAGCTATACAATAAATTAAATTTAAAGAATAATTCGAAAAATTAAATGAATTCATCTGAAAATTCAATTGCTAACATCATTTTTGCATTTTTAGCCAAATTTCATTTTTTTTAAAAAGTGAAAAAACGAATTTTGAAGAAAAACAAACATCCATATATTCGACGACTTTTTGTGGTTTGAATAAACTTAATGGTTGATAACATTCACCAAATAATGGTACCACAATTGATGGATAGAAATTGACATTGTGTAATTTGGTTCGCATATTAAAATCAAACCATGCACCTTCGGTATTATTGTAGAATATTTGAAGCATTGCATGACGAAGAGTTTCTCGTCTGTCACGAAATATTTTTGATTTCAAAAAATTTCCTAAATAATAAAATGAAAATTTACAAAATATAAGAAAAAGAATGTTAGATGTTATAAAATAAAATTTTTGCATGATGTAAATTACGTATTTATTAAATGCAAATAAAGCTAATCTTCAAATTTTAATATTCGCTCTGAAGAAGCAATTCTGAAATTTAGCAATACTATTCGCTTAATATTATTATGTATATATTCTTCTAGCAAGAATAGTGATTCTGAAATTTTCTAGTTCATCATAATCTTTCCCCGTGCTAAGTAACTCGTGCTAATTATCTTTAAAATTAGTAAATTAAGTTAGTCAATTTAAGAATAACTTGGTGATAGTCTCTGTTTTGCTTGCAAAATAAGACATCAAAAATTGCAACAGTATTTGCAAGCATTCTTTTTGCTAATTTAGAAATATCTCAAAATTTTCAACATTTTTTTTTTCATATATCCAATGATATATGAATTTCACTATAATTTAACTATTCGTCTTGCAAAACAATTTCCCTCTATAATTACTCTAATATTACCTGAATGTTTAAGTAAATACTGCAAAATATCCAAATTCCAACATATAAAAGCATTTAAATCAACTGGAATAATATCAGTTGTTTCGATCGTTTCAATATTACGATTATCTCTAAACCAACGAGAACTAAAATCCCATCCAGATTCTGCGGCTGATGCTGTATCCTGTAAGTTGTATTTAAGAAAAGTAATGAAAATCAAACTTCAAATTGAAAGCCAAACTTTATCATGGCAACTTTAGAAACTATTTTTTTTAAGTGTATTTTAGAAACTAACCATATAAAATTTTGGTCGCTCATGTGCTGGAAGTCGCGAAGCGTGTACGATATCTGCACGGAATGATTCTGGTCGTGGTACATTACTTTTAGTATGATAATAGAAAAGCGTCACTGCGTTACCACTGCTATCCGATAGATTGATAGTCCTATAACTCAATAAATCTCTATAAAATATTATCCAAATGGAAAATCTAGAATTTCAGTTTCGATTAAAACAATTCATATATTAAATTTAGAAATGAAAATTAAGAGTTAAGTTTTATTACCAAATAAATTCTATCTCACATGAGGATTGCTTCAATATTTCTCAATATTCCAATATTAAAAATTCCCGGGATCTTCTTGATAACATCAAGATTATTTCTAGTTTACCAAGAACTAAGCTTCAGATCTAACATTTGACTACCTGTTATTTTGCCAAAATTCATATTCTTTAATGAGAGTGGGTAAAATTTCATTTATGAATGCAATGTCGTGTGTTAGCTCATAGTATTCATAAACCATAGGGATAAGCAATGGTGGTTGCGATCGCGCCAGATAATAGATTCGACCACCATTTGGAACAAATCCATACCTTAAATCAAAAAAATCCGACATTTTTGAAATTTTCAAAAAGCCATTTCTTTTAAATAATTATAATAATTCTTAAATGCCAATTAGTTTGCTAAAGTAATAGTTTCATTTTCTTAAAAAACTCAATTTATTTTAGATTGATTGATAAATGATAAGAAAACAATCAAATATTTACCTATCCACAACAGTTATAAAATTGATAATCATTTTTTTGATTGTATTCCGAAGTCCACAAGCAACCAAACCTTTCACAATCCAATACGCATCCCAATAATAGAATTCACGGAATCGTCCACCTGGTACAACGAATTCTTCGGGGACATGAATTAATGAAGTTTGATTCGGATTCTCATTTGGTTTCATCTGTAGCAATTAAGGTATATTAAGATATATCAATAGTGAAGAATAAAGATTGTTTGAAGAATTGATGAAATATTTTTATTGATCTTCAAAATCTGCTATATTTAATTTTGTCAATGCTTTCTATATAAAGTAAATAACGTTTAACATTATATTTAAATGCGCAATTTGAGGATTTTCATTTTTCAGATTCCTCTAACAATTAGAAATTAATTAAAAAGTATTGTACTTTACGACATAACAATTTCCAAATTCCATTAAGTTTTAATGCCCAATCACGTAACGATGAATCCTGAATCTTCATTAACTTCGGTGGATGTTCTTGCCATTCTGATAATTCACATTCTTCCAATTCGTTTCCAGATGGTTCGAAATATTCATCAACGAATTTTTTCAATGCCGAAGGATTAATAGCATGCAATTCATATTCACCAAAACGTCGATCAAATTCTGCTTGCACTACTTCTAAAACATTTCAAGCTTTCACAATTAATCTTTCACTTTTTCTTTTGTGTTTTTTAACTTAATGATTAATCAATAATTTTAGAAAAGCAAAAAAGATATGAAAATTAATAAAATGAGTAGATGAAATTTCGATGAAATTTCAACTAATAGATAATCATTTATTAATATACTAAAAAACTTTATTCTACCAGGATCATATTTCATTGGCATATCCACGAAAGATTTTGAATCTCGGAATAAATTGTGAACATTCACTGCTGCTAGTAACCTTCCGTAACAATAAATAAACCTGAATATGAACAAGTAATCACAATGATATAAAGTTTTATAATATATATATTTCAATAAGCAACTATAAGATATTGTGTTATTTCAACATTATTATTATTATTATTATTTATTATTATTATTATTATTTAATATTATTTATTATTATTAATTATTTATCATTATTTATAAAAAGTATATAAACGTACGAATTATTGGTATTTGTTTCATCACAAACATTTACGGATGAATTTTTAAAAGAATCTTCAGCTATTTTAGCCAATTCGACAATATCTGGCTCTTTGACAGCTTGTGCATTAACTAAGAGACATGCAAAAATCCCAAAGCTAATTGCAACAATTTCCATTATTGCAAATTTCGAAAAATTCCTATTTCTTGAAGAATATACATGAATGCAGCATGCATGAAACATCCTGAAAATATATCAATTCTATAATTTAAAAAAAATTTTTAAATCATAAAAGTTATCGGAAATTTTTATAAAATTAATTAAACTATTAAATTATCGATAGATTTGAAAATTAATATCATTCGTTATATATGTAAGTATCGATTGCTTTCCGTGCAATTATTTTTCAAAAATTTTTTTACTTTATAATTAAAATTAATTAAGAAAATTTAATCTTTATTGTTTTTATATATAACTTTTGTGAATCGATGAAAAATGGATGAATTGAAAATATCCGTAATTTTTTAACTTCAATTATTCAACATTTCTTATAAATTTTTTATCTAACAGATTCGAAATAAATTCATACATTTTTACATACGTTACGTTACGTATAACTAATTTAATAATAAATAAATATGTTTCTTTCCAGCTCATTATCTTAACTAATTTATTAATTAAATTAATCGTTCATTTTCATATATTTTAAATATACAATAATTTTTGAGTTACTTACCTCTTCTCAAATTATTTGAGCAGTTAAAAATTTTCGATTACAACCGTCCAATATTGATAATAAATGGAATTATTTTTTATATACCTTTCGACAAAATGTTCAAATGAATAATAGAATTATGAATTATGAATCATTTGAATTTTATTTGGCAATTTTATATTCAAATTTAAACATTCCCAATTTAATTTCCACCAATTCAATAATACCTTTTTTTTTGTGTGTGTTTTGAATTTTGTCCTAAAAGAAATTTCGTTGTTTTACAAAAATATTGAAATATCAAGAAAAATAAAAGTTACGAATTCCAAGTTATCAATTACAAATTCTTTCACAACAAAATCAGCAAAATAAAATAAATCAAGGTATTTATTTACTCACACAGGTGAAAAGTTAAATCACGGTATTTATTCGCACAGGTGAAAAGTTAAATCACGGTATTTATTCGCACAGGTGAAAAGTTAAATCAAGGTATTTATTCGCACAGGTGAAAAGTTAATTTTAACAATAAATTCTCTCGTTTACATGGTATTACATCTCTTTTGGCAACAAAAAAAAGATTTTCCATGTTTACCATAACAGCTCCTCGTTTCAATTGATAGTTGTATTTTATATGTGCAACTAATTCTATTTCGCTATTTCTCGAAAATCTATTACAAATACATGCTATCACTCATAGATTGTTGTTTACCACTATCAATGGATAATTCTTTTCACTTTTAATTTTAACAAATTTTTCACGAAGAAATAATTATTTTGAAATTCTTTGAAAAATCATCAAAAGAAAGAAAAAGAAATGGAAATTTAATTTTTTCTTTTTTTAAGAAATTAATTAATTACAGTAATTGTGGAAATAATAGCTAATTGGTAATTTTTGTAAATATAAACAAATAGTAATAAAATAAATAAATAAATAAGTTTGGTATTTCGAATTAGAATGGAGTAGCATTTCGATAACTTTTCTTTTCTTCGACAACAAATGAGCATAAATATTTTGCAAATCAATTTTTAAATCATTCTTACGGTGAATTTTGGTTGATTTTATGATAATTTCTAATTTAGTTTTAATTTAGGCTAATTACAGGTAGAAAAGAAAAATAATTCGATTATAAAATCTTTGATAATATTTCTTCCAGAAAAATCTATCAAATCAATGAGATGATTTTTTTGACATGAAAAGGTATTATTTGAAGAAAATAAAGTTATACGGTAAATAAGGTAGAATGAAAATTATGTCAATTAGGAATAATAATTCTTTTCTTTTAAATTGTAGGTAATAATTTTTTTTTTTTTTTTGTTATTAATCAAATGAGAGAGAGAAAGAGAGAGAGAGAAAAAGAGAGAAAGAGAACGGTAATAAGATTATCATATTTCGAAATTCTAAATATCAAATATTTTGAATCATTTAAAAAAAAATGTTAGCTATTTCAAAGTTATAATTTAAAATAGAATATTTAAATTTCGAATTATTGATATTGATAATGTATTAATTTAAAATAGAATATTTAAATTTCCAATTATTGATATTATTAATCTAATTAATCATTATAAACATTATCACATACATATCATACGATTTCCAAAATATTATTTCTTATTTCAAAAAGTTTTCTATTAAAGCAAAAACAAATGAATTCTATCCTTTCACTCAAATATTCTACACCTTCAAATAATTCAATGTAGATGAGAAAATTTTGTTTTGAATATCAATTAACTGAACGAAGAAAAAGAAATGACTAAGCAATTTGTATGAAATGATTGAAAAATTGTTAAGTCAAAATAGACCAAATCGAGCTATACAATATAAGAAAGGAAATTAAATAAATTTTGAAATTTATAAAAATAGGGAAGGAAAAAGAGCTGGCAATAAAGTGCGATCTGACAGAATGTACCCTTAATGATTATTTGTCAATTCTTTTCATAAATTTTATGAAATTCTTTTTCTGTAAAAAAATTTCTTATAAATTTGAAAAGGAAAAAAAAATCAAAGATGAAATTATTATTTTTTTAAATTAATTAATAATTTTTTTTTGCATTCGTAATTTATTATGTTTTCATTTATATCGTTATTGAAATGAATAATTGTATTTTATAGGCTTAATTTTTGATCTTTTCATAAATTTGTTCGAAAGAATTGAACTATTTCAAATATTTTATAAATATCGTAAATAGGATTGAACGAGCATATATTATAGGAATTGTTTGTTGCAATGTTTCATTTTTTTGTCTAATTGATGGTACAAAGTATTAATAATAATTAATCATGATAGTAATTATAACAATAAATAATGATAATAGTAATAATAGTAATAATATTAATAATAATAGTATAATAATAATATTACTATTAATAATAATTTTAATAATAATAATATTAATAATAATAATAATAGTGATAATTAATGATGACAGTAATAAATAATAATAATGATAATTAATGATAATAGTAATAAATAATAATAATAATAAGAAGAAAGAAAGATGAATAATGTGGATTGGAAAAATTGAAAAATTTTGCATTTTCACTTTCTTGATTTAAGGATTAACAAATTTCTATAATCAATCTTTAAGCTATGATAGTTTTGATTGGTACGATCAATTTAATAATAGAATTCAGAAATATTATTAAAAGTGATTTATCATCAAATATCTTCCATATTATCAAGTCGAAACTTCTTCACTTTTACATTTGGATCGCTTATCTTCATTGAGATTGTCATCTTGAGAGTACTCTGACCTTTCATTTGCACTCACACTTTACCAGATCATAATACATTTTCTTAAAGCTTATCCCGCTATTTTGTAGACAGCTAGTCTTCCACGTTCTTCATAACGTAAATTAACCTGATTTCACTCTCCGGAAATTTTCCTATTTAAGATTCTATTCTCGTTTCATGCAATTATCCGATAGATTTAATGCGTTTTATCTTCCAAATTCATCCGCTAGAGCAATTTGCTCTAATTATCTTCATATTTAAATCTATTATCTCTTATAATGTAACGAACATTTGATATGTTCGAATGAATTTAGGAGATAAACTTTTTTATAAATTATCCATTTCCATTCTCGAATTCAAAGTAGCTAATGAATAGATTTTATAATCATATTGAAATTCATCAAATATGTAAGCATCGTTAAAAATTGATTGAAATTACTTCGAAGGAAGTTAAAAAAACGAAAATTATTGAAATGGATGTGAAATTTAAGGAATCGTTTATAAGAAATGAAAGTTGCTCATATCAATGCATGGAATAGCAACGGATCGCATGAAATAGTGCGCATCATATGTAGGCAGCTTTAAGCTCTCTCTAACGATCTCTTTCTTTACTTTGCCAATCAATGTTGTTGTTTATTGTTGGTGAAGAAATACTGAACCATTAGAAAATCGTCGAATATCCGGATAATAATTCTATAGTTAAATTACTACTGCTTTATAAGCATAAATTATATTATTGCCTTTTATCATTCTTTCAAATAATAAATTTAAAATTTATAAAAATAGTTTGGAATATAAATGAAAATATTGAAGTGAAATTTCGAGAAGTATTATGAGTATAAATGAAAATATTGAATGAACTGAAATGTAAAGAAATATTATAAGTACTTTAACAGCAATTTTATAATGTGTTGATGTAATCTTTGAAAAAACTGATGAAAAGGAACATTAATGGAAATAGCAAAAGAAAGAGAGAGAGAGAGAGAGAGAGAGAATTTCTCTGAGAGTACATTCTATAAAATAAGAAAAGATTAGTTTGGTTTCCTTCAAAGTATAATAATACTTTATTGAGCGCATTTTAAAAATTGCATATTATGCACTCTTAAAATGTCATATAGCTACTAAAATAAAATTGAAATCTTTATCATGATAATGAATGCAATAGAAAATTGAACGGAACACTTTAAATTGCGTGCAGTTAAATGAAGCAATTGTATGAATAGTTAATGAGAATTGCAGGTATGGCATTAATGAGAATGGCAGGTATAACATATGTAATTAAATTCCAGTTACTCTAGAATTGATGTGCATATTTTACACTCTTTAATTATCGAATATTTTAACGCATTGCGGAAAAAATATATTGGCGACTACTTTTTGATAATAATTCATTCGATAGTTGTAAATAGCAAGAAGATAAAGGATGATGAATTATTTTATTCAATCAAAAAATCATTCTACAAAGAAATATCTTAACCATTTTTAGTATTTTAATGATTAAAATTGTTTCCGAATTTGAAAAAAAAAGTTTATGATACATATCTGTGTATTATATATATATATATATTCTTAAGCACTTTCTAGTCTAGGAATTGTTCCGATGAAATCCAATGAAACTATGACGAAATAAGAAAATATTCAACACTCTACCTGATTGATGTTGGCTTGAAGAAGAATGCAATAATTCAACAACAACAATAGCAACAATCATTCCTTTGCTAATTTGTATGATTGCAAAATGTACTTTTTGTAATTTCAATTTAAGAGTTAATTTCTTAGAAGACACATAAATATTTCAAAACGTTTTAAAACTTTGAAAATATTCTGGCGTGGAAAAAAAAACAAATTAATGTTAATTTCAAAATTTAAGAAAATAATTAATTCTTGAATTGTTAGATTTTCCATATTTCTTCAACAATTATATGTTACAAAAGAACTAATGATCCATTCCAGAAATTTTCACTTCCCATCACTAATTGTGTTTGCAAAAGTTTGTCGTTATTCAACAATTCGAGATTAATATTAGAATAATTAAAAATGTTTGATCGTTGTAATTGATTTTGTAGAAGAGATCAGATATAAAAGATTGAAAATGAAAGAAATTTTACGATGAAGTGAAAAAAATATGAATGTTTGTTTTTGGATAGAAACAAGTATTTGAAATTTGATGCAAAACTTTTCTAGTATCAACTAGCAATGGCATTGATGCCGAAAGATGTGGAATAATTTGTTAGATTTATTAAGCTGTCACCATCGATCGATTCAGTGCAACATTTCACACGAAAGTGCTAACTACAAAAAACGACACATTCATTATCAGCATTAAAAAAAAAACAAGAGAAATAGTTCTATCATAAAAATTTGCATTCACAAAATCATCGATTTCTTCCGGTTTCTTACAATCCAATTCCGAATAATAATAATGCATGAACGGAGAGGCATTAGATTGGATAGGTAAAAAGACGACATCATTTGTTAGCGATAATAGTTGGAAAAATAAGAATTTAAGATTTCTAAAATACTCTCTTTCTTTCTTTTTTGAATTCTATCACTTTTTCCTTATCATTTTATTTTGAGGATATTGATAGCATCCTTATATACATCTCTTATACATTTTATTGATTTTAAAATTTTAAAAATTACAAATTCCTCTTGCAATAATATTTTGACATTTCGATTATTTCTAAAGCATTAAAATTTTCATTTGATATTTCAAATATTATCCTAGTTCATTTCTTTTGAAATTGAACATGATATCATCATTTGATAAAAAAATACGCTTATCGATCGTTGATATCATACGATTAAAAAAAAAATGCGCTTATCAATTAAATCAATTAAAATCGCTTATCAATTAAATCAATTAAAATCGCTTATCAATTAAAATATGCTTATCAATTAAATATTTTAAAAATTAAAATTTTAGAAGATGTATTGAAAAATCGATTGCAAGAATATGGAAGAAGAATATACCTATGTATGCGAAATATTTGAGAATATTATTATTTAGAATAATATTTAAAAAGTGAAGTAGTAAAGTATATCTTTCAGATAATCTCTCCATCTCTTAATCTATAATTTATGTCCACTTTATGGAAGAGAACTTAAGTGATTTCGCACTTAATTTGACCCTTTATTGCTTCATCAAACTAAATCCATAAGCAATCTTTATAAAAGGGAATAACTTCGTCCTCATAATTCAATTATATTTATAATAGATCGATGTGTAAAATTTGATATACGATCAATTTATCTAATTAAAATAGATTAAATTTGAAAATTTTAATTAACTATGGGAAAACAACAGACTTAGATTAAATTTAACAATTCCTTTGTGAATCAATAACTTTGTCCTCATAATTCAATCTTTGTAGCAAAAATTAAGGTCATGTTGATTCTCAGAGGAATAGTTAAAAAATACATATTCTCTTCTCAATGTCACATTTACATACTCTTTTTTTTATCGTTTTAAAATTTCATGATTATCACAATTTTTATTCTTACATTAATCATTATCACTTTCAGTGACGCTTAGCCAAATTTATCCAATCTTCTTTAGATTTAATTAGCTTTTGTTCTTGAAATTTAAACTTATGCAAATAGACCAAGAAATTATAAAAGGTGGAAACATTCGTTATGAAAGTGAGAAATATATTTTACGACTTGCTGGAAAGGTTGTTTTCCTTTAGAATGTATCAAAGTATCGCAATAGCAATTCAATGCTACCTTATATTATTAACAACTACTGTTAGTATTTTACCTACCAAATTATCTATTCCAAATATTGCAATTATGCAAAACAAAAAAAAAAGATTTCAACTTCTAATTATATTAATTTTTAAGAAACTATTTAACCAATTAATCAAAAATAATTAAGCAAATTAATGTAACTAGTAAGCTTAAAAACTAATCTTTCTAATCTAAATAAAAATTTCTAAAATCGATTTGTTTTTACAAATGTTAATATTAGGCTTATATTTTAAGTCTTCATGACCAGTTACTAAATTAATTTAATCTTAACCAAAAATTAACCAGTAAACAAACATGAGAATGTTATAAACAATATTTCCGAAAACTAAATAATATTTCGTGATAAAAATTTCGACTAATTTTTTGCATTTTCCACAGAACATTTTCAACATTTTCGATATACGAATCAGCAAATAATTTCTTCAAAGCTATATTGGTCAAAGGTCAACGAGATATTGTTTCAAATAATTACAAATAAAGCAAAAAAAAAAGCCTACCTATATTTCCAAAGCCGTTACCTTAATGTTTAAGCCTATTTAGTGTTCATATGACAAAATTAAAGCATCTCAAAAATCCTTAATAACAACAACAACAACAACAACAGCAAAAGCAACAACATTAACAATAATAACAACAACAATGAATTTTTCCAATATTCCAGCGAAATGTTTCAATCCAGTTAAAGCTACAATATATGAGTCAATTTTTGTTTTAATTCATTTTTTTAAAAATTATTATCATAAAATCTCTGCTGATAAGATATCATTGTGATTATGAGAATAAGCAATCAATAGATGAAACATGCATAATCAAGGAATGACATCAATTGAATTTTTAGGCTTAATTAATTTTGATGATAATGATTTGTAGGAAATTCAATAAATTCAGGCACGTTATATTGAATATTCTAAACATTCAAATGTAAATTGATTCAGCATGTCTAATTAAGAATCAAAAATGTAGAGAGATACTGATGACTTGAAATCATTGCATGTCATGAAATTTCTTGTCTAAGTTTTTCGAAGATATAACAGACGATATTTCTATTTCATAAACCAGCAAATGAAATAAGATAAATCAGTGTAGATAAGTAAACATACACACATAAAATATCTCATATATATATAGTATTCAGTTGATAAGATAAAAAAAACCCTTTGATAAGATAAAGGTGAAATCACTTTTGATAAGAAGCCTTGGCAGTAACATACCTGAATAGATAAACAGATAATATATTATATTAAGTTAATTTACGCTTTTCCCTATACACAACGTTTAAAATGTAAAAAGTAGCGTGAGATACGTAACAACTACATGTGATTTGACGTTTTTGATTACGTGAGTTGATTAGCTTAGCTTGTACTATATGTTGCTTCAAATTAACAAAAGCTATATAATAAATCATAGTTTGTTGATATTTTAACATTGTTGATCAGTTGAATGGATATCCTATGGTTGTGTATTGTTTCCGAATAATAAAATCATATAAGTTATAGCTTTTTGATTATATTATTTATGTTCTTTTTTTTTGAAATAATTTTTTATGGATCGATAAATTAGGCCACATTTTAGACCAATTTATAACTATTGCATTTATGGAATTAAATATTATCACAATCAGATAGGCTTTGGCGACATCTTATATTTTAATGATCCAAATTATCCATGGCATCAGCACGATATAACATATAAAGAATTTGTAAAAGCCGCTCAACCACTTTGTGATGATTTGGGCATTTATGCACAACAGAATGCTCAATACAATACTTTATACTATGCAGCATGGCTTATGGTAATGAAGAACTTTTAAATGTGAAATCAAATAAAAACTTCTAGTCAATAGTTAAATTCGTTTTCTAAGGAATTTAGATTAACTGATTTACTTACCCTATGGATAATTTGTTACACTAATTAATGATGATTTTATTTATAGTTCGATATTATTTACTTTTTGCTACTAATTAATTAGTATATTGTTTTTTTGGTTTATGCACTGAATGCATTTTTAGAAAGTATAATTCTTTTCAAATTTTTTGATAACAAAATGTTTGCAGACAACAGCAAATAGTTATAAAGATATTTTCTTGCTTTGTTGTAAGCCATGTCCGATAGCTAAAACAGTGGAACAATGGCGAATCAATCTGAAACTTCAATTCTTACTCCGTCATCAGTATAGTTTGATAAAAAACTATGTACTTTATGAAGTTACCGATTATAATGATGATATTGAATCTTATATTGATGAAAGTTATAGTATAAGTAATCGAATGCCTAAAATTAATGTTTCCATAAAAACATGCAACACAAAGAACTTTGAAAAAGTACGTTCAATTTAATTTTGAATCTTTTAAAGAAACAAGTTTCTTATGTTTCAAAATTTTTAAAAAGTCCCGAATTATTGATTATATTGATTTCAAAATTTTATTTAACGTAATTGCTATATTTTACCGATAATAAAACATCCACGAAATCTCTCTTAAACCACTTCATTATTGGTACAACAAGGATTTTCGAAATCCCTTTAATATTAAGGTTCCAATAGCAACCAATAACAATGTATGCTTTATAACTGCTAGTGATATTTTCGAACGGAACAGTTTATATGAACGACAAATTATGCAAATACGTAATCGAATGGCTCATGAAATTATTCGTCTGGGACCGTATAGTGCTGCAGAAATGCGATATATGAAAGAACTACAATGTAGAAATCAACATACCTCACAGGTTAGTTTTATTTAATCTTTGAATATAAGTTCGAATTTTTAAAATTTTTATCATATTTTAACTTTATAAATGTTATCGAATAAAATTTGCTATTCGAAATAAAACAAAGGAAAATATTGAATTATCGAAGTGATCAATACTGATATTTAGTGAAGAAGAAAGATAAAGTTTTACAGGAAGATAATGAATGTATCGTCTGGATGACATATGATGAATATGGTTATGAATGTTGTTGTTATGGTGATTTCATTGGCAATTGTCAAGGTAGATATATTTAAGGGATAATTCTCAATTTTGCTATTTAAAATTAAGTTTGTTTAAAAATTAAAATTTTTCATTTTTCAGATCAAATTTCAAACAGTATATTAGTAGGCACTGGACAGATGACAGCTTACAACGAATTTATGGTATGTGCCATTTCCGATCGTAACAATACAAGATATACCTATAAATATGATAGTGAAACGAAGAAAGTTACACTCCGAGGTAGAGCGGAAGATATTTTGGATGGAACACGTACCAGAAGTGTAACTTTTTGTTTAATCTTTTTTTGTTACAGTTTTCTTCAATATCTGTTTGATTTGAATGGATCTCTTATATCGTCCATTCTATTCTTACCTTGTCCATTCATTTCTTTCATTTTCATTTTCTTGTTTACCTCTTTGAACAAATTAGACTGGCTGCATTGATGTGGCAATTTGTTGAACCTAAATAAAACTGCTAATTTCATATTTTAGCCTGAATTCATTTTCATGCAATTTTTTCTGACTTAACCCATACATTTAGGTTGCTGATAATTGATTTGATTTTAGTCGAAAAATATATGAAAAGTTGTATCACTTGTTCATTGATAATTGAATTTAACTCTTATCAATAGAAGATCGTTCTATGAACGAAATATACGAAAAGTTCTTGATCAAAAAAATCAGTGCATTATTTTGAACTTGTTTCATTTGCAGTACTGCCCATTGTATCTCGAAATTTCAAACATGCAACATAAATACTATTTGTCGATAGACGAATTTCAAGCCAACAAACCTTACTATAATATTCTTAATGGTGAAATAGATGTTGGATGCCATTATTATGCTAATTGGGATATTCGTTTATTAGATATTGTTAAGATACGATGTATTCAGTTAGTACGTAAGTGTCAATATTGTTAAAAAGATGTCTAATTTAGAATGTTTTAAACTAAATTTAAAGTTCGTGATTTTTATAGGACACAAAATTACATAGTGAATAAATGATACGACGAATTTATCTCAATTTTTAACTTAAAAGAAATTCAGAAGTTGGCGTTGAAAATAGATTCTATTATAATTTATAAGAATTGGATTAATAAATGGAATTCTATGAAAAGTTGATGGGTTTAATGAAATTTATAGCATTAATGGATATATGTCGAATGAATGCTCCCTTAGTAACAAATCATTTTGAAGCATTGTGTTGTTGTAATCATCAAACATTTTGCAATTATAACGTTAGTTCTTCTTTTCCAAATATGATGATACTATGTTTGCTCATAGAATTTTCTACAAATTTCTTCACATATTCATTTGAGTAGAAAAAACAGAAAGTATCGGTAACGATAGACGACTTCCTTTAAGCAACAGCAACAGTCTTTAGTTTCATCTATTCACTATTAAATTCATCGGAGATTGGAAATCGTTTAATTAAGGCTTCGCGCTATTTTTTTAAACTTATGCTTTATTCTGGTATTAAGGCAATTAGTTTAATTTTGCAGGGTTTAATATTGAACAAATTGAATGCTAATAAAACGTTTTACTACTGTAAATATAATTCTCAATATCAATATTTGTTCAATGATTTAATTCTAATTGATAAACTACCATCAAGATCATGCTTATTACATTATATTGATAATAATAACATTCTGTCGGCTACGGATTCTCATTTGTCGAGCAAAGGCTTCATTTTATTTCAACCGCCAGGTTAGTTGAAATTATCTTCACAGCAATTGTCATCCTGAAAACTTGATCAGTTATTTCATGACATTTTCTTAACTATTAAATTTCATTTTATATTCCAGTAAAATACATAAAATAAAATTAAATCTTTTAAAAAATAAATTATGAAGTGACCAATCAAAACGAATAATATGCTAGAACTACCGGAAATTATCTCTGTGATTGCAGCAAAAGACTGTCATCAAAGTAAATGTTGGGGAAGTAGCTAAAGAATAATTCCGAACGAGAATCATTTTACCTAACTTTTACTCATATGAATTATCCTTCCCTGATAATACAAGAAAGCATCTGCAGTTCAGGATGAGTGAAATCAATACATTGCTTGCTTCATGTGTCTGCCGGAACATGGTAGCTGAGATATTTTAAAATCAGCTGATATAAATAATAATCATATTAAAATCAGCTTTTTTAATCTACAGGCAGTGCATTTTATCCAATCGACTTCTCATATGCATTGTTGGAAGACGGAAAATGTCGTTACGTTGAAGTAGAAGTAAGTGGATAAAGTTTCTTTTTCTTAAATTATTTCTTCGAGAAAATCAATTTGATCATCTGGAAAAAATTAATTGGTTTTATTTAAACTCTTTTTCAGGTAAACTTTAATTATACAAATGCACGATCTTGTCGGGAAGCAGCAGTGTTTGAAACGCACTATATGCCGCTGAAAATTTTTGCATGCCGTTGTCGCACGAAAATTAACTCCAACGTACCATGTGACGAAAAGCTTTCAACAAAAATACAGCATTTAGCTAGAAATTGGGTTAGCAATAAACAGCCTTCTTAAATATGAAACAAAAAAGGTTTCGTTTAAGACAAAATATCCAAAAATATGAACCAGCAATATCATTAGAGTGAGATAAATACATCAAAAAGATTATCACTGTGTTGTACCCATAAAGTTATTTTTTATTGATAGGGCTCAATTTGTCATTAGCAGGATAAACTACTGTTAAAGCAAATGATATAATGAGATCATAGTTAAATAAGGAGTCTTAAGAAAAACGAAAGTGTATAAATTATTAATAACATTTTAAGAATATTTCTAAACAATGAGATAATTATTTGTGAAGAGGTATTAAAGATAATTATTTGTGAAGAGGTATTAGCCAGCTTAATCTAGCAATTCAACTCTTCATAAATAAAATTGAAAATTTTAGCCCATAATAAATTTAACACAATGTATGCATTATGATCAACAGGAACTTCAAAGTATAACGCATGGAGTGAGAAGAATGTTTCTCACCTATACATCTTACTGTTACACCGAAATGACTTTAAAAATAAATAAAAGCGGTATCTGTTCTACTTGATTGGTTCTTGTATTAATACTAAGATAAAGGAATAAGTCAACAGGATTGAAAATGACAGATGAAAATGTTGAAGAGGGAATGAATGACAGATATTTATGAGGTAATGGAAAAGTGTTCCTCTACTTTAATTACAGCTTTAATTGTAAAAAGTAATAATTTAAGGGTTTCATTTTGAACTCTGTTAGGCCTGTTAGACCTAGACATAGATATATTGGTTTCATGTTTGCAGAACTGTAAAATGATTTCACTGCATTCTCATTTTTTGAAATTATTCTTATAAATTGGTTAGAGTTAAAGAAATCTGAACGTTGTTGTAATATGCATTGGATTTCAATTATATATGTATTTTGAAATGAAAAGATTACAAGTTTAACTTTATTTTTTCAGGAATGAAATTTTATGTGTCAGCTGGTGAAGTGACGCATAAAATAGCTAATAACGCTGAAAAATATTTGGATCATATAGCATATGCTATGTGGCTTGAGTAAGTTAATGAGGCTGCTTGGAGTGGACATTAATTTATCCACCTTAAATAGATGTATGCATAATTGTTGGTAAATGCGGAAAGACTAAGCATTTTGCCTGAGATAGCACCCAAGAATGCTTATAGAAACGGGCCTGATCCGACTGTCCGGAACAAACTCATGTATTTACATCAATAATTGCACAGATGTCCCATTACTCATACTTTTGCTTCTAAATTGTTAACTCTAAAATGAACATATTTAAGGACAGGATCGACATCATCGCTTTGTGCTTCAATTCGGAAAGGACAAGTATATTGTTTTTGTCGTTCGTATAGTAATTATGACGATGCATGCAATGAATATGTTTGGGAAAGAATGAAATTGCAGAAAATTTTGATGAAGCAAGAAGTTGATTTTAAGGTATGCCAAAAAGAAGCGGAATCTTCTTGAATTGCTTAGTTCCAGCAATCAAATTTGTTCTTTGCTTGGAAAGCCAAACTTTGTACCTTTTATTGAATTCAATTTTTCAGCTGTTACTTTTATCATAACTCAGATATTTGCTTTTAATCAAGCAAAATATTTATTTCACCAAATTCAAAGAAAGAATTGGCAAATTTCAGATTCGGAAGGAATATCCGAACAGATTATCAGATCATTTGGTACGGAAAGGAGAAACATGGTGTCATTCTCCTAATATTTATGGTACTTTAGATATTGACAGTAAGCTTTGTTATCTCTTATTATATGTGTGCATTCATTTCTACGTCAGTCGTTTATTTCTTGGATCATTTCAAAAAATGTTTTTAAACATAATTATATAATGTAAGTGTTATTGAAGTTAAGTTATAGCTGCAGGTGAATCATACATTGATAGCTTCTCTTTTAAATGTATTCATTTGATGAAAAGTAGTAGAGAGATCTGAACTAAGTTTTCATAAAGATTTCATTACAGTCTTTTGTGTTTGTTTCTTAACTAATTTTTTTGATGCTCATAAAGAGTTAAAATTGTACAAATCAATCTAATATAGTCATTTCTATAGTAAGTTTAATTAAGTAATAAAAGTGATAACTTAGCGTAGTGGAAAATGAAGATGTTATAACAAGTGGAAAATGTGCTCATTCAAAACGAAAAGTATGGGAAACCAATGGTTAGTTTTTTGTTTTAACATTCAACTGTAAAATTTAATTTTCATAAAGTACCACTGTGTATCAGAATGACCTAAAATTAAATTCTTCGAAAAATAATTTCTTTTGCTGTTAAATAAAAACAATTCAAATAATAATCAATATTTAGTGGAAATTAAAATTATTTTAAGCCAATTAAATTAATTAAAATCTTTCACAAAATTTGTATTGTATAAAAATGAAATTAAGCAATCGGATAGTTTAGAAGAAGTTGCCTTTTCGATTGTTTTTAAATTTTAGAACCAAAATTATTCGAAATTACGGATGATAGAAGTTGATACATTCTTAGTAGAATATCTATTTATTTATTTAAATCTTTAAGTAACATATTATTTTTAGCTTTTAATTTATTCATCATTATTAAGTACGTAATCGAATATACTTCATTTATTAGTAAAAATTTGAGGAATCAGATTCCATTATTAGAATTAATTGATATGTATTCTCCAAGTAAAGGATTCAAAATTATTTTTTTGCAAATTTGATTAATTTAATTTATGATATAAAATTTCAATTTAATTAAGCATTTGTTTTTATGTTCGCAAAAACTACATTGATTATTGAAAAATTTTCAGATGATCGCATATTCTGTACCGAAATAAAAGCCTTAGAAAATGCATGTTTTGCAAGGGTCGAAGATACAGAGTATTTTCAAGAAAATCATTTATTATGCTGCTGTAAAAATAAATGTGAAACGGTTGGATTTATTATTCAAACATTGGCGAAGGAAATCTCAGATAGTTATGATTACTATTAGTCATCCTCTAATCATTTCCATTTTATCAATTATCTATTTCAATTTTATATTTGAAAGATTTCATACCAACTGATAATGTCAAATGAAGAAGCATATTTATAAATTTTAATCCTTATTTTGTCAAATAAACAACCCTTTCTTATTCATTTAGCAATCAAGTTCAATTGGAAATATACTGTTAAATAGCCTAAAACAGGAAAAGGATAATGAGTAAATAAGATTTAAAATTAATTAAGAGGAACAGATTAGAAATATTTTCATCATAAGGAAAATTAACAACTTCGTGGCAAAACGATGGATTGCAATTATAATTTCTTCGGTGGCCTTGCGAAGAAAAGACAATCTTCACTGATTTTCGATAGATAAGCAATTAGTTTCAATTCTTAGAAAACTTTTTGAAATAACTCCTTTTTTTCCCGAATTTATTTTAAATAAAATTTGCCGTATTTTTAGCACATACACAATATATTATGTTAATGAAATTAGAAATCGAAATACCTGAATAAATGTTTAATTAATAAACTTTTCAAATATTTGTAAACTTGTTATAGCGGTAAGAATGAAAGAGAAATTTTCCTAATTTTTAATTAAAAAAAATTTCCTTCAACTGTGTATTTTATTTCCATTTCTGTTAGTCAAATTCTTTTCTTACCTTTATATTTGTGTTTATTCGAAAAATTTTATTTAATCACTCTTTAAGAATGTATTTAAGAATGTATTGAAATTCTCCCAATGCTTTATCATTGAAATTCATTAAGCCATCAAATGAATATTAGCAATTGTTGTTCGGCAGATCGTATCACCAGTTATAATCTTGAAAGAGTTGTTAATAATATCAAAGTTATAATTAGACTCATAGCATTTAGGTTTATTATACTTTAAGTTTTAAGTTTCAACAAATACACGCTAATTCTAATTTTAATTGATACTAAGGTATGGAACTTGTTAAGATTTTCACAAATTTAATTTCATTTTCAAATTTGACTTTTATACAAGTTAAGCAGAAGAAGGCATAGGAAATAAGAGAAGATGGAAAACAATAGCATTGATATCTTAATTTTAATTTGGAATATTTCATTTGGCTTCAGTTTTAGTGTCTCTAAGCTTTATTTGTTAAATACTTAAGCTATTCATCGAAAATGATTTATAATAAAACTTTTCGAATTATTTCACCTTTCACGAGAAAATAGATGACCTTATCATTTCTTTCTGATTACCTTCTAGAATTCAATTTCAAACTTTCTGTCAACATTTAGCACTTATTGTAATGCTACTTCTAATATCATTTTAGATTTCATCATTCAGTCTTGAATTTTAATTTCAGACTAACAGTGATATCATACATTCTTATTTCTCTCATTCTAATATCACAAATTTCAAGCCTTCATTTTTTAAAGTTTAATTTTCAGTAATTGCTTATATAATAATGATTGATTTGATTGATGTTAATGATTACTGAATCCATTCTTCAAGTAAATGCGCAAAATACCCCCGCGAATCTTTCATCAAATACTTGTCCTATAAATCATTTACATTACATTAATGTAGAGGGGAAAAATTTTTCGATAGCGATGAGCAACAAGAATATCTCTTTATTCATTCCTTATTTTAATCTCTTCATTATAATTTATTGAAGTTTTTTCAATCATCTATTAAAATTTTGTAGTAAAAGAGTTTGAAACTTCTTCTTTGTCTTAAAGTAATTAATTTTTAGCAATGAATTATCTTAATAAAAGATAATTATAAAGATATTGCACAAATATCTCTTAATTATTAATTACTTTTTAATGATCATATACATCTAAAGCAAAATATACCTTTTAAAGTGATTGGAAGAAAAGTTAATACAACAGCAAACTGATCATTTAAAATAAAACAAAGATTTTAAGTTTCATTGTTTTAATTTTGAGTAATTATTTTTTCAATAAAAACTGTCAACAAAACTTCTCATTTATTTCACTACAATAAATGTCGTATAAAAATGTTATATAATTCCGGTATACTTATTTAATAATGCCTTCGAATAACAACAAGCAAAATTTCAATAGCGCAAAAGTGTAGCTACTTTTGCGCCAATTTATATTTTGAATATGAACTTTTTCATATATTAAAATATCTTTTATATTCTAAAATTAATCATCCTATACAATATATGATTTTGCAGCTTTGTAATATTACAACTGTTAAATTTTAATATTTTAAGAGGGGAAAAACAATAAACACCAAAATTGTTAAAAGCATATAAGAATAAATTAATGAGCTAAATTTATTAAATATATCTTTAAGATGTTATTACGTATGAGAAGTACTTTTTCATTTCCTCTTATTGAATTCAAAATCATCGTGTCGTATGTCCATAACTGGTTTTTAAATTTAATGTTAACATTGATAGATAATTCATCAATGCATAATGATGATAGATAGAAGGAAAAAGAACGGAGGTTGGAATGTGTTGTTGATCTATGTTAAATCTCATCTAATCAAGTTTATGAATGATTGCTATTTTTATTTATACTTCTAAGTGACAGATAATAGTAATGCATTTTTTTTTTTAATTAGTACTATTAATTTTTAATAAATCATTTTATCTAAAATTATTTAGCTATACTGTTTTAAGTGGTTTTTTTTTTGTTTTTACTTTTGATATTAATTACGAAATTAATTTCAGGTAAATCAATTGTAAATTTGATTGTTTTAAAGAGAAATATTTTTCACTCAAATATAAAAGTATTAAAAATGTAGAAGAAGGAATTTCTTTTCTTCTCTCTCTTATTGTTTCTATTTAATTTTCTAAGAGATAACATTTCAACATAATCATATTTCTGATGACATAATAAACATAATTTCTGATAACAATGATATGCTCTCTTCTCTGATATGATATGTTCTGCTAAATTATGATACATTCAACATTTGCGGCAATCATCTGAATGATGATATTAATGTGAATGGATTATAACATTTGTTTATTTTTCCCAATTGCTTTGGTTAAATTAAATTAAATTAAATACACGTTGCATTATTCTATTCAGGTATTTAGTGACACTTAACATAACAAAAAAATGTTAATTTTAAGTTTTGAATTAGCCGATGTAAACTTATTAAGAGATACGTAAGATTTGTTGGATAATATATCATCAATTATGGTTGTCTAAATTTCACGCGTAAAGTTATTAAGCATTTCGTTTCTATTGCATTGTTTTCTTAATTATTTTTTATAGCAATTAATTCTTTTTCAATTTTACATTATGAAATTTTAAATTATCACAGGAATATTTCAGAACGAAACAAGAAAACATTTTTAAATGATTGGAAGTTTTGAAGGTCGCAATGCTTGAAGATATTAAAATTATCGATTGTCCATTTGTTAATGATAAAGCGTTTTAAGCCTCAGATGTGGTCAATTTTTTGGCATGGATATTTAATAAGTCAAAAATGACCAGTTCTAAATGATTGGAAGTTTTGAAGGTCTCAATGCTTGAAGATATTAAAATTATTAATTGTCCAATAAATTATCATTTGTTAATGATAAAACACTTTAAGCCTTAGATGTGGTCAATTTTTTAGTATGAATATTTAATTAGTTAAGCTGACCAGTAATCTCTTTTCTTTCCTTTCCCCTTTTCCTATAATTTCTCTTACAATTATTAAAAAGATAACTCATTTCTCAATTCTACGATACATTTACAATCAATAAAACATTTCTAGATTCTAGGATACTGATTTCTGATTTATAGCATATCAAACTTTTTCTTCAATTTCAAAAGTTTAATATAAAAAGCGATATTTTTCGAATCTTTTACATCTGAAAGATTCTTAGATTCTTCTTTCAGCATGTATTTGGATTGGATGAAGGAACGAAATATTGAAAGTTTACTTCTCTATATTTTACTACAATAAACTGCCAACCTGCTGATTTCTTCTTTGCAAAAGTATCATAAAGATATTGAAGGTCAATAATTTTTCAATTCATTAACTCTATTTTCTTTTCGGCTTTTTTTCCTTTCTTTCAAAACTAATATTTTATTTTTCTGTCAATTTTTCCTTTTCTCTTTTCTTTTTGTTAGATAAAAATCATTTGAAGAGAAAGTTGCTCAAACAACTATTAGTGACAGCTTTGTACTTCAAGAATTGAAAAAAAATTCCATAAATTTTTACCGAATGTTTTATCAAACAGATAACTTTTCATTCTTTCGCTTAAAAGAAAAAGAGAAAATGGTACTAACTTTTTTTTAACACTATCATTTTAATAATGAAATTAATGAATACATACAATAAAATACTACACCATCAAATACTTTTCGTTTCATTCTTATTGGATTATAACATTGATAACAACATTGTCCGTTAGTATCCTTTTTTAAAAACCTTTGAGCTACTGTCAACAATATATTCTCTCTTATCAATGTGAAACAATTTCTTCTAAAACGATTTTTTTCCTTTTCCTTTTAATTTTCATTTTTGAAATGTATCAGTGAATTTTGTTTTTAAGGTTACGTTAACAATTTATCAATTTTAATTTATCATTCAAAATTGCTTTTTCAACTCTTACGAAATCATTGCAGCATTTATTTTAAAAATTGAATCATACATGAATCATTTTTGATTATTCCAACAGTTTACCATTAGCGGTAAATTTACAGCAGTCTGTACGTGTTTGTATATCTATCGTAAATGATTAGAATAATATTTAATGAAAGTTGAGAAATAGAAAGGTAATCTGTATAAGTAGCACCTCTTCTGAATAATTTTGCAACTTACTTCGTAGCTAATTTCCTATCCATTCATTAACAATCATTGTTTTTTTGATTAAAATTTTTTTTTTTAGAAATAATTTTCCTATTTAATGAAATTGAAATAATTAGAGAAAAGCTGTAGCATTGAGGATTTCAATTCGTTTTCTTCTCATATAATTAAATTTGCTTTTTTTTTTTTTTAAAATATTCAAAATCGTTGAAGGTCATCTAATGATAATGACTCATAAAAAATTAGCATACAATAATAAAATTGAAATGAAATGAAGGTGTAATCAAAAATTTCCATCAATGTAAATTAATTCAACAATTTCAGAAATGCTTAGATAAAAATGATACTTAGAGGACAAAGAAAGAAAGATACGATAAAAGTGATATTTAAGGAAGGAAGATAAGGTATATTTAATTATTCGAATTAACTATTAGATGCTTTGGGTTTATGAATGAAAAAAAAAAATATATTTTAACTATTAAGAAGCTTTCGGGTGTATAAATATGAATTTGGAATTTTTTTTGATAGGATAGCTAAGAAATTTGGTTTATTTCAATAATTCTTTTTGAGTTGAATAATTATTTGAAACCTGAATGATTTTCAATTTACAAACTATACATATTATTCATTTATCCAAAATCCATTTTCTCTTCAACCAATCACTTTATTTTCTTTTAATTCAACTATGTGTTACACAAAAATCTCAGACCTCAATTCGATTCCATCTATCACTTCAAATGCAAATTGTTTCTTTCCTGTTCAATTATATACCATAGATAATAATTCCTTAATTACATCTCTCCCATATGTAATAATTACAGAATATTGAATTGTTCAAAAAATTTTGAAATTTCCAAAAATTTCATTTGGCTAAAATTTTTTTGAATTTATCCTTAAAACGATTTTTATTATTCGTTTTCTTTGAGATATGATAAAATTGCAAAAGAGCTTCACCAAAGAGCTTCATCCTTATAACATCAATTAAGGCATTAGGAAAAATAAAACAATACACTCTTATTAAAATCTAAAATTTAATACTATGTTTGTTTGTGATATGGTTGGTAGCAAAAGTTATAGATGGTCTGAAGGGAAAAAAAAAGATGACAAAGAATGAATGAATTTTAATTGTTTCTTATTTAATTCTTTTTTCAACAAAATTTTAATCTTTTGCTTTTTTAAAACAAAAGAAATAAATTTTTTTTTAAAAATTATTTCACCTCAATTAATGAAAATAACTATTGAGGAAGAAATTTAACTGCTAATTAATTCTATTATTAATTAAACAAAAATTTACAAATAACAAAAATATCAAATATGTTACTACTTCTCAACTACGATCATCGATCATATCACGATCATCGATAAAAGATTTAAACTTTATAACTTTGAAAAAAAAAAAAACGGAAAATAATGAGGATCAAGGAAATGATGCTTGCGATGGATAAATTATATGAATAGGGAAGAGGAAGAGGAAGAGGAGGTCAACAAGAAATGTCCTAAATTATCGAAATATTTGAATGAACAAATAAATCAATCGGAAAAATTACACGAACTTATGGCTACGAATAATTTTTTCCATTTTTAATAAATTTCTTTTGACAAAAATTCACAAAATTTTTGCCATCGATTTTTTTCTTCGTTAAAATATGATCATTCTTCGAACATTTTCCTTTTTTTCTCCTTACAACAACTAACTACAACATTGTAGTGATATCAAATTAAATTCGATTAACAACAATCGATGAAGATTTTCTTTGTTTTCTCTCTCTTTCATTCATTTTACTTTCTTTAATTGTACAATGTCCGCTTTTCTTCTAATTGTCATTCATTTTCTACTCCTAAAATTTTCAAAGGGTTTCATATCGCAGTTAAAAAATAAATCAGGTAATAATTAAAAGTATCACAAAAGGAAATTCTATCGAAGCATATTTATGTTTTAAGATTTCAACACATTTATTAATTTATTTTTGCTATTTGTCAACAAAACATTTTCAACAATGTAAATAATTTTTTTTTTATTGATAACATCAAATTTATATGTGTTGAAAAATGTGGTAAATAACTTTTTTTTTTAAATTTTTCATTTCATTTTAAATTATAATTCTTTTATTAGAATACCTTTCTTTTAATTCATTAATTAATTCATTAACATTTATAAAAAAAAAAAGGAGCAACTGATAAGATAAAATTTCGAATCGAACAGAAATCTAGAAGATATGTTAATGCTGCAGTGAAATTCAAATAAGTATTTTAAAGTTAACATATTCAATTGATAACTTTTACAATTTTTAATTATGTGCATATTATATCCAATCGAACATTAGAATACCTTTCTTTTAATTAATTAATTCATTCATTAACATTTATGAAAAAAAGAGCAATTGATCGAATCAATGCAGAAATCTATAAGATATGTTAATGCTACAGTGAAATTCAAATAAGTATTTTAAAGTTAAAATATTCAATCGATAACTTTTAATTATATGCATATTATATCCAACTTATATTTTCCTACAATTACTTTGTATTTGCAATACTTCTGAATCATACAATCTCAAATATTATTACAATCTCATATTAGCTTTTTCTTTTTAAGGTGAAATTGAAATTTGTTGGGCGTTTTGTTATTGATAGAGTTTACCCATACAGGTTTTTTTGAAAACTACAAATGTTACCTTACCCGTATGCCAATAAATGAATCTTCGTGTAAAATCACTTCTTTCATTTGTAATTTATTCATTACCTTTAATTCTTAATGCTCTGTCATCATGTTTTCTTTTAACTATAATTTCTTTAACTATACAAATAGTTAATGGAAAATTTTATAAAAATATTATGAGAAAATGATAATTCATTAGTGAAATTACTTTTTATCTATTTCTTTTCCCGAAAAAAAAATAAAACGAAAAACATCATTTTGGCAAAAAGTTGTTCCAGTTTGCCGTTGGCAATTAAAGAAGTTCAATATCGTGAATTTAAAGGTTGAATAAGAAAGCATTCAAAAAAGCTTCTCATAAAACTTGAATGAACAATATAAACATCAATTGCTGTCATGAAGTGATTATATTTTAAATGAATTTAATTCATAGCTTATAAATTACTTTCGTATCGTTAGTCGTCGATCTACGACAAAATTTCGATCTTTTCATCTCTCTTTGCAACTTTTTACGATAATTTATCTTTTTTTAATACATGAAAAGATAATTCAAAAATGAAAAATCTATTTTCTAAATAAGTTGGAAAATTATTTTTAAATTGATACTTAAACAAGATATCGTATCACTTACATCACTGCTAATATCGTTACAACCAACCGTTTGTGCAACTATTGAACACGTTCCTATAAGACAAAAGATTTGAAAATTAATATTGAAATTGTTAATGAATTTATGATATGCCTGAAAAAAATGATCATTCAAAATAAAGCAAAATTAAGTTTCTTTTGTTTTAATTTTGAATAATTATTTTCTGAAATGAATTTTCAAAAAAAAACGAATATATCAAAAATACTTGTCGTTGTTCATTTTCAATACAACAAATGAAATAGGTCAATTCAACTATTGATATTGTTTATTTTAAAACTTCTAGAATGTTATCTGTATCGATTATTTGATGTACATTAAATGATGAATCAATGTTGATTAGACGAATTAAATTTTAAAACGGTAGAAAAAAAAAAGAATTAAATTTGCTCGGATAATTATTACGCAATATTTTGAGGTTAATATAGGTTCATATAAAAATAACAATAAAATAAATGACTGGCGATTAATTGCATTTTCAGAATGGAACAATGGTATTTTCGTACTATTCTCATTTTTCTCTTCTTCGATCATTTGAATTCTCAAAAGTAAGTTTATGATATTTTATGTTGGCTGGCAAGAAGAGAGAAGAGGGAGGGATTCGCAATGCTGCGGAAAATGAAAAAAAGGATTAGTTGAAATTGCTCCTTAAAAAAAAACTACACAATGATAATTGTTGCAGCATTGTTGGAAACGAAATCGATTTCGATAAGCAAAAGGTTGTAAGTAAGTAATGTTTGCATTTTAAGGGTACTGAAATTCTTGTGATTGCAATTAATGTAAACATAAAATTTACCACTCTTAAAATAAATCATTTTTGATATTTCATTGAAAGAAATATTCAACTATTATCATCAGTTAAAAATAAGGAATTAAATTGGAAGAGATTTTAATGCTGAATATTTAAATCATTTAGAAATAGGATTGCTCAATCAAATAATGATAACTTCTTTGCTAGATTTATGATAGGTGGTAAGTTAAGTTAAATTTCCCCTAAAGTTCTTCCAATGGATGAAGACTCATTGGAAATTTCTATTTTTGGAATATAGAGGAGATCTTTTTCATTTCTGAAATATTCTAATTAATTGATTACATTTCTAAAAATAATATTACATTATCTTTTCAAATTATTTTATTTGAAAATTTCGATTTAAAAATTAATTAAAAATTATAGCAGGTTGAAAAGTTTGCTTATTCTTCTAGAAAAATAATATTGTCATGAAAGATCGTAATTCTGGATTTTTTCTTATTGAACAACGCGGATACAGAAAAGGTTGAAAAACACGAACTGTAGTTATATTTGATAATTAAAAAATGGGTAAAAAAGAATTTCATATATACTTCACTGATTCACAAAAAAATATTTTAAAATCTTTAAATAAAATCTGTCATCAAAGATTGTGCAATTAAACAGCAAATATTAGACAGTGAAAATATTTAAATCTAATTTGGAATTTGTAATGAAATAAAATGAATTTCATCCATGTAACATCTAAACTAATAAATCTTCTCTATTATATTTTAATATTTCAACTTCAATCATAACTTATTTTCAGCATTAGGACCACCACGAAATGGCTCGCAGCGGGCAGTCTTCGATGAAGTAATAGTAGATGACAACAACGGAATAATTGGTCAGTTTTTTTTACAGCCATTCAAATTTTGGTTTGCTTATGTGTTCTGTATGAAATTATTCGAAATTTATGATCAGAATTAATTCTTTATTTTTGAAACAATAAAATTTCAGTCTAATTAAACCAAATAATTTCTATGAGAATGTCAGTTATATTTTTTTTTAGTTAAATAATTGTTGATTTCTATAGAGTCATAGAATAGCAATTAATTAATTAATTTTGTCCTACCTCTTGTTTTTCCTTTGCAAACTTTCGAGCAGATATTTAAAGCATTAAGTTGTAATGATAACTAGCTCGCTTATAGGAGAAATCACACAGGTGAGAAATGACATCGATGCATATGATGACAAATTTGTGGATTTACGAGGAGGTAAATGATTGAACGAATAAAAATTTACAAAAGGTCAAATTCAAACAAATCATTTTTTTATCTTTCAAAAATATATTTTGGAAATTTTCCAAAAAATTTAAGCGCATTTTATTCTTTGAATTCATTAGTAGAATGTATTAATATAGAAGAATTATAAGAAGGAATATTCATTTTTGGATTTAATCATCAGAGGAACCATTGTTTATACCGAAGCCATATCGAAAAGAGAAGGAGGAACAGAAGATAACAAAACAATCTATCTCAATAGCAGGAAGAGATAAATCAGGTAGCATCAACTCACCTGCATCATTAACCACGCATGCACAAATACGCCCAAATACATTGAAATATATTGATGGAACTTCAACACCTATTCAATGGACTGTGTATGTTATTCAAATTATGTGCTAGTTATAAAAGTATAAGAAATGTTTTTAATGTTGAACTTTGATCATCGTGAGTTTAGTAATTTCAGTGTTAGTCATCTTTTTACAGTTCTCATTTAAAACCTTCGATGCTATTTTAGAATAACGAAATTGAATTCTTAATAAGTTTAGATTAAATTCTTTACATTTGACAGCTTATTTTTACATGAATTATCCATATGATAGCTCAATTTATAGAATAGAAATAATTAGCCATTACCAATAATTAAAGTTCTTAAAACTTTTAATCTAAGCTTTACATTTATTACCTGTAATATTTAATTATCATATCTTATTCTTAATCTTTTTATTTCAGGCAACAACCGTTAGCTTCTCAGGTACGTTTCTAAATTTAAAATATTTTAAAATCATATTTTAAAAATTTGAATGATTTTGTTGTTTTGCAAAAACATTGGAAATTCCTTTCATTCATTTAGTTTTTCTAATCATAACGTTAATTTTAGCCACCGATTCGACAGCCACCATCATTACCACCACCACGACCTCTTCCACGAAAAGAATTCCTACTTCAACCATCAAGAATTATCTCTCAACAACCGTTGCCAACAAGTGCACCATTCCGGTAAAATTATTATTACAGAAGCTATACTTTTGTATGAAATTAAAAAATGATTGAATGTTTGTCGTGCATACTATTTTTTGTTTTCATTATCTTTTTCATCTTTGATAAGTTTAGATCTAGAACAAATCCACAGGTGTCCCAATTGATACCTCGATTACCTCAATTTGTGAATCAATCACAGGTTCGTTCACATTTTTCGTTCACTTAAGAATGGATAATTATATTGACCTGTTATTTCTAATTTTACTTCTGACCACTTGCTTTGTTTTATTTATTGCTAATGCTGAACATTTTGTTGAAAATATTTGAAATTTAGTTTCAGCCTATAAAAACATCGAATACTTTTTTCGATTATAGACAGCCTTTTATTAATATCTCTTTTTGTCTTTGTATACTTTCCAATCATCGAACAGTTCCGCTATAATTTTCTAATATTAGCAATTCCGGTATAATTTTCTAAATGAACAATTCCGGTATACCTTCGAGCTATGAACAGCAAAAATTGCATGAATAGCACTTCTGTCATTAATAATGGACAGAAGCGAATGATCAAAATACTCCTTATCACTTTGATCACACTTGCAATTACTTCTTTCATTTATCTTACTTCGCTGTCTACTGACATCATTATTATTCAATAATCCTGATCCATCTTCAAGAGCTAATCAATTTATTTCTCTCTTATGAAGTTCGAAAATAATTACCAAATAAGCTGATCGTCATTCTGAAGACAGGAATTTTTAAAATCTTGCATAAAATTAAAATCATATCAAAACCTATGATCTATAATTCAGTGTATTAAAATTAAATAAATTTGAAGCAATTTCAAACCAACTTCATTGTACCGATAACATCGTCACATACGACTGAAAGAACACCGTCCATCACACTACCGATCACACCAAGTGTGCAACCACCACAACCATCTCCAAGGATTGGCCTTCCGCCACCGTTGCATTCACATTCCAATTCATTAAGAACAGGAGGTCTATTTTTTTTCCTCTTTGTTATAACTTATTTATTTGATCATTGATTAGACCAATACCATGTTGTATTTGACTTAGAGGGAATAAATTATAGCTCTAACCGAGAACTCTCAAATCTTCTGAAAATTTGTGAGAAATTAAGCCGATGATTAGCCAGTGATATAAATTCTGAGTGAGTATGTTTTTCAGTATGTTTTGCATCCATTTTTTACATATCTACACCTATGCGAAGCCCAAAAGTGAATTCCTTTACACATTTCGCTATGACTGTATCAACCGATCAGTGTGCAAGAACTTGTCATGAATTTAATTGCGCCGTAAGTTCCGTAACTTTCTTTTGCTATATTGAATTTAAGATTTCCTAAAGTGAAAAAGAGTTGACTAAATTTTGCACAAAATTTTAGTTAGCACATTATGATCCGTTAACAGGACGTTGCGAATTCAATCCATCGACAGCATTTGCAATACGTAAAGGACAATGTCCTCCGTGGCCTTCCACCCATTATAAGTTTGTTTTTCAACATAACTGCTGTACTTGGCTAAATTATATATAGTTGAGGTTGTCAATAAATAATAAATTTCAAAACTGGAAATTCTCAATCAAATTTTTTAAATGAAATTTTTCTATCTTATAAATTATGCTTTTAAATTCATTTAAGAAGCATATATCCTCATCGTTTTACTCTATTCACTAAGTTTTTAAGAAAATTTATTATATTAGACAGTCTTTTATCGCAATGCATATCAGTAAAATAAATAGTTAAGGTTGTCAATAAATAGTAAAGGTTGTCAAATTGGGTAAAATATATAGTAAAGATTGTCAATATTCGTTGTAAACATCTTTGGATAAGTCTTTCTAAACAAAACTATGTGTCTGTTAGTTTTAAAATAAAATTTCCTAGCAAAATTGATTATAAGTAATTTATGCCCTTTATTTATAATGACGGCATGGCATTTCGTTCATCATCTTAATAGGTATTTCTAAAGGTAGGTTGAAATCTGAATTACTGCTAAAGGAAGGAAAGGGAAGAAAGAAGAAGTAGGAAAATGATGTCGTGACTAAAGAAATGAAAAATGTTGTGATTCGCAAGATGATGTATTTTGAGAAAATAAAGAAATCTACCAGATGATCCGAAAATATCGCAATGTTAGAAAGTTATCAAAAGAATGATGTAACCACATTTGAGATTTTTCCTGCGGTTAACCAAAATAATCATAAGGCTCTACTTGAGATCAATTGAGGCATAACTATTTTAATAGTGTGGTAAAATCGGTGGGTGATTATCAATTCTATCATTTTTTGAAAAATTAAATCTTAAAGTTTACGTAGAATGATGGAAAGGATGAATTATGAAAATATGTATCAGAGAATAGAAATAAAATTACAAGTAATTTGGAAGTCTTCTAAAAACTGATAACTTATAATTTATCTTTTAAAAATCGATTGCCTCTTTTTTATAGCATCAGTTCCTGTTTGATTTTATCATTTTAGGAATAACATTCGAACAAATATTCCACTTCGTATATTTTGTGTGCAATGTCATCGAAAACGTAAGTGTAAACTTTTTCTAAAAATTTTTTCAACTTTAAAAAGAAGCTGTTTTTTTTACAAAACACTTTGAACAAAGCTAATACTTATTTCTGTCTCCAAACAAGCAGTTATTAGTATCAAACTTTAGATGGGTTCTCTTTTCCTTCATCATTATCATCTTTAGTTCGAAGAGGACGAGTTAACAAACAAGGAAATCATCGTTTCACAACGACTGTTTTGAGGACTGTTCATTCGGGAAAAAGGTATGTCAGTTTTTAGTTCAATTAATATATTTTGACTTCAAATCAGAATCAATGATCAACTCAAAATAATACTTAAATAATTGAACCGAATAATTATTTATAAAATTGATCGCTTTTAGATTTACATTTTACTCATTCTCTTTTGTATATCAAATATTCCAGCGCATCTTTCTTTTACATCAATTTAAGCATTAGAAATTATCAAGTTTATAAATCCTTCAGGTTGCCAGGTTTACTAAAAAGTAGTGGATTGGCACGAATGCATTCAGTACTCTCAAAGAAATCGGATGTAATTGTTAAATCATCATTTCGTAATGTCAGTTCGAGACTTGAAAAGCAACATAAGCAAATTGTATCAAATAATGGTAATGGGCAAAGGTTTATCAGTAATGTTGATCACCGTTGGGATAAGAGCAATCAGAAATTGTGAGCATAATTACATTCTTTACTACAGTTTGATATACAATTTATTTCTCTTGTTAAAAATTCGAAGTATTCAGATATATTTGGGGAGTAATAATTTTTTGTTTGAAATTCATAAAAATGAAGTTTCATTATCATTAAATTCTTTTCGCTTATTTATATTCAATCAAAACTATTGTTTTACAATCATAATTTCTTATCACAATTGTTGATCATAATCATTGTGATCATATCATAGTGATCAATCATAATTTCTTATCACAATTGTTGATCATAATCATAGTGATCAAATCATAATTTCTTATCACAATTGTGATCAGAATCATAGTGAACAATCATAATTTCTTATCACAATTATGATCATAAGTTCACTATCATATTAACATAACGGAATTCAAGAAAAATCATAATGAAACTACTTTTTCTTCTTTAACTTCAAAATGAACAATTTCTAATTTTGTTTTTCACAAAAGCATCTTTTAATTCCTATATTTACTACTTAAAAGATTTTTTTCATTCCGCTAAAAAACCGGAATTAAGAACGACTTTCCTGAACCGAAATATGAATGGAAAAAAATCTAATTTAATTTTAATGAATTTCATTAATATATTGTGATTGAGAAAATGGCTTTCTCTTTACCAAATTCAATGGGAAAAATGAAAAAATGAAATGACTGTATAAATGACAGTCGAATTCCTACATAGAAGCTATTATACCATCAAACAATACCATAATTCATTCTTCACCTGAATTCATTTACCTTTCCTTCTCTTTTTTTTTATCAAAGCAATCGATCGCAATAAATTACAACAAAATTGAAAAGTATAAGAATCTCTTCATTTTTTACCTTCTAAATAGTAACAATGAAAAAAAATGAAATTTTAAAAGTTTCAACGAAAGAAATTTCAACAGAGAAAAAACTTCATTTCACAAAAATGAACTCCAATGAAAATTTTCTTAATTTTACTTCTCCTTAATTAAAAATTACAGGAAGAACTAAATTAGCTGCAAAGAATTGAAAAATATATTCATTGGATTGATCAAAGAAGTGGATGGTATTGTCATAATGAAATCCTTCTCGACAGATATTTATTTGCACGAATATTTTCAACGCATTTGTTATTTTGAAATTGTAAAAACGAAGTTATCATATTATACGAATAAATGATAACATTGTGTTATCAATTTAATCAAATAATTTTATTTGAATATTTAAAAATAAGAACCAGATTTAAAATTTTATCGCTAACAAAATTATTGCAAAATTTTTCGAAGAATTTAAAAAAAACTAGCTTTATTGCTAGTTTTATAGTTGATTATGATAAATATGATATTTTGAAATTTCATGTGTCAAAGTTATCTTAATAATATTTAATCCTTTCATTGAATTAATCATAATTCTATCCATCAATCATATCAATACTGCCTTATGTCGTATTTAAAATAAAATGTCGTAATTATGTAAATCAATTAAATTAAATTATTTATTTGATTAAATGCGCAAAAATGTTTATCAAACATAATTTTAATCTTTTTTAATTATTATATAGGTGCTGACTAATGCTATTAAAATAATAGCTTACCAAGGAAATATTAGAAGAATTCAATATCATTATAGTTTTTCTGGTTTTCTTAAAATAAATCATATTTATTAAGTTTTCAATCATTCTGGTAGTATCATTGCTTCGCCAATGATTTCTCTCTTTCTTTCTTTATTGCCTAATGTTTAATTGTTATTATTTATTAATGAAATTTTCTAATGATTGCTGTCGAAATTTAGAGCATTTCAAAATGCTAAATTCCCAATTTGGATTATCATCATTATTATTATTATTAATGTTAATGCGATAGAAATTATTAATCCTTCACATATTAAAATTTCATTCATCGTAGGAATTCTTATGCTAATATGCTAAAAATATTTTCTATGAATTTTTTCAGATAGAAGAAATTCAAAGATTTGTAGTATATTTTCTTTTATTATTGAATAAATTTCTTATTGATTTATTTGTTTTTTGAAACATAGGAAGAAGCTGAAAGAACATGGGAAGAAGAATTGCACAACGGTATCAATAATTTACAAACATAAATTTAATTTAAATTAAAAATGGCACCTCTCTATGATTTTTATAATCTTCGAAACATTATTTCAGATGATATTCAGAAATGTTCTCTAGAATTTAAAACTGAAATATGAAAGAAAAAATTAATTGTCAATCATAAAATATAAGTTTTTGAAATTGTCTTTTATATTTATTTAATACGAAACTATCAATGAAATAGTGAAATGTTATTTTGAAATTAAGTCAGACTAATTCATCTATTCGACGATTTTGATCAGAGAATAAGTCAATTTTAATTGTTCTGTTGCTAAAATTTTGTTGGATAGTTGTTGGCAATTCAGGCATAATTCTTGGCTAGCAAAACATCAGTTATTAGAGTTCATCTTTCTGAGCCACTTCTTTTATTTCACCAAAGGAAACGAGATCAAAAAGAAATGATGCAACCTTATGTTGAACCTTACTGAATATAATTTTCATGAAGACAGAAAGAGTTGACAAGTCTTGAAATTCAATGAATGAAAAGCTATCTTTGTTTAAATATGTAGTTCAGGAATGCGCACTTCGTTATCCAATAATATTTACCTATTAATTATCTCAATAATTAATACATATGGTATGTGCACCGTTTATTAGCATTTAATTATTATGAAATAATAGGTAAAGGATGATTTAAAATTAATGGTAAAAAAATGAGACAAAAATTATTTTGTTTGAAATAAGGAAATAGTTAACATCAAGTTAACTATATCCTTATTTCAAATAAAGTGTACTAATTTTAAATAAAAATTTTTATGCTATAATTAGAGAAATGTGCAATAAATTCAACAAATCAATTCTATTCCTTCAATTTTCCAATTCCAATGATAATTGAAATTCTACATTCAGTTAAAAACTAAGAAACATTGCTGAAGCAAATATTGTAGATTTTTTGATCAGGTAAGATTGATTATACGTGACACCTTTTTAATAAGTCACGCTCATTGAAATGCTAATGTTTTTGATGGTTAATGTTTTTGATAGCAAATAAACATCGAACGTAACATATGCTCAACTTCTTCACAATCATTTATCAATTATGATTGCAGTTATCTCTCATGTAAATTAAAAAATTTTTTTTATCAAAAGGATAATAATAATGTTAATGGTTATCAGAGATTAGCAATAAAAATGGCTAAAGAATGGAAAAATATACAGATATGTTTTTATATATTATATATATATATATACTTATTGATAATGATATACACTTATATTTGATGAATGTAGTTGTCTGTAAAGATCATGTCTGTATTTCAGAAAAATTTTAAATACATGACTTTATCAAGGTGATAAAAATTTCATGCCAAATATAGAAAAGAAACACAGGTAGTGTAAATCAAAAATTTATTAATTTCTCTTTTATGCTTATAAAATTTCAAATTTCTCAGTTTTTTCTCACTTATTTTCACTCATAATAATAAAGGTTAATTAATATCGAAAGATAATGAAATGAGAGTAAAAGCTGAAATTATTTTAATCCTTATTGTTTTATTGTCATTATCATTAGTGTTATTATTAGTGATAGTATTATATTAATTGAATTAATACTAAATATGCATTTTATTTGAAATCTTTATGATATATCCTAAAAATTATAGTTTGTGCTTATTTAGCTTCAGTTGATTGTATCGTTTGGCTAATCACTAATATTTAATCATATCATTTTTTTTGTTTAATAAAAAGAAGTTCAAGCCACAACGCTAAAAATTATATAAAAACAGAAAGCCAATATCATTTATCACTTTTAGGATTGCTAACGCATACATACACTCACATACAATAAACGTTATATACACAATATAATCTTTCATCTCAAAAACTTATCACTCATTTGAAAGTTTAATAATTAATAAGACAAATGCATTTTACTCAATTATCAATTTACATTTATTCAAATTTACAGTAATCTTAATCGATAGTTTTTTTGCAAATTTTATAGGATCCTTTTTTTTAGCAATAAATAATAAACCATAGATGATATATTAGGCATGCG
Source organism: Cercopithifilaria johnstoni (assembly GCA_916381525.1). NCBI lineage: Eukaryota > Metazoa > Nematoda > Chromadorea > Rhabditida > Onchocercidae > Cercopithifilaria > Cercopithifilaria johnstoni. The sequence continues at coordinate 145,321 of CAKAEH010001570.1, read as the reverse complement.
ATATCAGTTAACCTCATTTTCAACAACCTTTACTTTCATTTTAAAATATTCTTTACAATTCATCTTTTGATTTGCTTTATCTACCATTGGTGGAAAACAATAAAAAAGTTATTACAACAATATTAAAAAATATTTTTAAATTCCATTTAGCAATGAATTTCAAATAGTGCGTGAGGTCAATAAGTTGTATAATTTGGGCGTAAGGTTAATAAGTTGTATATTTTGGGTTGCTAATTTTTTAATTTTCGCTCTTTTCCATCTATGCGGTGCTGTTAGCTGTGTTAGCTGTGAGTTTTAAATAGCGCGTGAGGTCAATAAGTTGTACACTTTGGGCGTGAAGTCAATAAGTTGTATATTTTGGGTTGCTAATTTTTTAATTTTCGCTCTTTTTCATCTATGCGATGCTATTTTCATTTCTTTAATATATTTGCTTGGCAATAAAGAAAATGAAGGATTCTTTTTGGTGTGTTGTGAAGATACTAACTAATGCAAAACAATTCAAAAAATAATTGTTGAAAGTGAAACAAACTGATATCGCATATGTAACATATTTATGGTATATTTATTATTCATTGTAAAAAACTATCAATTAACATTACTGTAAATTTGAATGAAAGAAAATAAATAATTGAATAAGATGCACTTGTCTTATTAATTATCAAACTGATCAGTTTTAAATGAGTGATAAGTTTTTGAGATGCAAGATTATGTTGTGTATACAGCGTTTATTGTGTATATGTTTCTATGTGTATATATGTAAACGTTATCAGTCTCAAAAGTGATAAGTGGTGCCAACTTTCTATTTTTACATAATTTGCAGCGCTGTAGCTTAAACTTTTTCTTTATTAAAAAAAATTGATACGATTGAATATTGGTGAATAGCCAAATGATACAATCAATTAAAGTTAAACAAGCATAAATTGTTTATTAGCTGCTTCTTCGATAGCAAAAAGCGAATGCAATTTTCAGCATAAAAATTTCAAACAAAATACATCCATTATGAAAACTTACTGTATATTTGGTATCAGTTCAATCAATGTGATACTATCACTGATAATAAAACTAATGATAATGATAATGATAACAAAAAAACCGCAGCAAAAATAAATGTGACAAGTTATAGCTTCTTTTTTTATCAATATTTAATTTCTTAACAAAAAATTTCAATGAAAAGAACATTACGTTAAGTATCACAATAATAATTTAATTAGTCAAACATTCGAAAGATATAATAAGCTCTTCATTTATCATTGTCGTAAAATCCATAAGGATTAAGAAAAAATGTAAAACTTCCATAATTCTCATTTTTTCCTACATTCTACCAATTTTTGAAATTAAATTTGGAAATATGCAGGAGTGTATGATTTTTGTTTTTTATAATAATTATTATATAATATTACTTAACGGTTAACCATAAACGATTTCTTTGTTTTTAATAGAATGACTAAAAATAGATTGTTTTGGATGAATGTATTAGTATTCAAATTAGATTAAACAAATAAATGAATGATTCTGATTCCAACTTCTCTTCTCTTCTTTGATTGTAATTTTTCAGAATTTTTTATTGTTATATAATTTCAGATACTTATCGCACCATCTTCTTTATTATTTTTAAATGGAAGATAATTATGAAAGGAATCAATTTCATCAAAACTTTCCATAACACTTTATTGAAAATTATTCTTTTGGAATCATAGCATTGGTTTATTACTGCAACATTTATCCTATGTGTATATTCTACACAGCTGTGCTATGACGGTACAGGTATTACTTCCTTAAAGTAGCAACTTCTTCCTGCCAAACAAATTGATTGTAGCAAACTTAAATTATAATTTGGGAAATCTTAATAGTTCTTTGTCAACCAATCTATTGCAATCTTACCTTTGATGGAAAATTCTTGCAGCATAAAAAAAATACTAATAAATTTTTGAGCTTTCAAACGCTACAATGTTGTTGCTTGTCGATTAACCTGTTCGATTAAATAATTTGATGATTGGATTATATTTTTGTTAAATAAGATTAAATCATTTCTCAAGTCTCTCCTTTTCTCTCTCTCTCTCTCTCTCTCTCTCTGATCATTCACTTTGATAATTTCTACTTCAATAAGTCAGAAATAGAAAAAGAAATGGTTAATAAATAAGTACACATTATTATTGAAGGAGTTTTTGATTTTAATATGTAGTGTACGATCATTCGAAGTAATCAGTTTATACAAATTACTAATTACATTTAAAGATAGAAGGATCAATGTTGTACATACATTAAGAAAATATATAGAAAACTTATATAACAGAGAAGGATAAGATGCAAAAAGACCATCTTCTAAAATAAGGAATCACTCAATTGGTAAGAGATTTCGGATACAAGCGGGAATTATTTATTATTTCCCAAATGTTGTTATTTCCTTCTAAACAAATAATCAATATCATCGACTAAGAATTAACGAAATGACGAATAAAATCTTATAAGATGCAGCAAATACTAATATAATTCTGTGATAAGCAAAGATGCTTACAAATGATATCAAATGATTATCGATTAAAATAATTTTTCTTTTCATTTCCAAAAATCTTTTTCATCTACCGTATGCTTACTATTTTGGTTAAATTTATCGCATAAGAAAAATTGAAATAAAATAAAGCAAGATCAAATCATATAGAAGAGTTCATCATACTTATACTATAAAATTATTGCTTTCATCTGCTAATAATAATGACGCTAATTTAGATTATTTTATTTTTTAATGACTTAACACGCTCTTCTCATTTTGCTGTTTCTCTAACAAACACTAACTTGTCTTTTCAATCTTTCATCAAATTCGTCATAAAGTATTTTTGTAATAGATGAACAATGAAAAAGTATTTCTTTCATGTTTCCTTTGTAATATTCAAAATTTGCACTGTCAACAATATCGTTAAATGAACTTCGTTAACTATCACTCTTGTTGTTTTGTATTACATTGCAATAATACAATTATTCGATGTACAGTAATTCTTAAATCTCAACATTTTTCTCTTTCAAATTTTTAATTCGAAAATAACAGATTGATATTGAAAAGTGAAAATTGAACATATGCCCTTCAATATATATATTCGATGTGAAATAAACATGTCTATTTTATTTAAATTTATTCTACAATTTACATGTATCATTATTAAAACGATCGATTAGATTAAATGTATACAAATGTTAAATTGAGAAATTAATTCAATGAAGTGATCAAAAATGAGATCGTTCTCAAAAACTCACTTAATAATAACAAATAGAAAAATGTCGAAAGTTGAAAAGCTATTTCTTCTTTCTATTTTTATATATCATATTTCAATCTCAGTAAATGTACAATTGAAATGCGATATGATTCAATGTTGTATAATAGTGATGAATTAAAACAAAAGAAAATACAACGTACTTATAAATAACAATTAATCGGCAAATTATTCATCTTTTTTTTTTTTCGAAGGTTGATTTGACATCCTGCGAAATCTGTTGTTTCATTTGTTTGAAATTATTGTCCTGTTCATAAAGAAACCAGTAATTAGCAGTTCAGGATTTAAGAACATGATGAAATTTTAGATAGTTTGCAGTATGTGTAATAGATTTTTATTCTATGTAATATATTTTGATTTATTTTGATTGAGGATGATTTCGTCTGCTAACACTTAAACGAACATTTCCAAATCGATCCTTTCGTTCTGCTGAACGACGACGGGCTTCAGCAATGATAGAGATATCATCCACAGACATAACAATATGGATCATTCTTATTGTTATGATATAGTGATAACAGTAATAGCAAAGAGATGTTGTATTGAGAATAGAAAGTGCAAGCAAAGGATTCAAAAGTGCTTATGACGTTACGGTAAAAATGGTCTGAAAATGATTGCTGGTAAGTGTTCCTTTTAAATGGACAATGAAGACCGCCCATTAGACAGAGAGAACTGTCGTTGAAATTTTTGGCTACACCGCCAAAGAAAACTTGAAATGTCAACACTCTATTATTTGCCTGATTGGATCATTGTTAGATAATATTAATGTTTCTCTGATAAATGATGCTGATAATGAGAAGTTAGTGGTGAGATGACGGTAATATTACATCTTTTGTTTTTGTTTAATCTTTGCAGTATCCCTCAAACAGAAAATGTAGTGGATTATAAGTCGGTGTTGCTGCTGCTATAAAAACCAAAACTACAAATTAACAAATCAGATCAAAGATATCCTGTATCTGGCAAATGAATAAATTAGATCAAAATTATTATGGCTTAATTTCTTTATAGTAAAATATCCGAAGTGTGATAGATATGTTTATTGTGAAATATGGAATCACTCTTAAATCATTCCATAAATTATACATCCATTATTTGGTGGATGGAATAGATGAAATTACTGCATCGTAATGATTGGCAAATTTTCAGAGAGATAATTCAAATATACTTTTATGTAACATAAAAAGAAGTGCTTCATATTATTGATTAATTAAATTGATTATGATGGCAATAAAGAATATTTCATCTTATATAGTAAGTTTAATTGATAATAAAATATTCAAAGTAATTGAAACCAATTATGAGATGCTGCTTTTAGAGATTTGAGTCAATGTTAGTTACTTTAATCTATTTTTTATCTTATATGAAAAGAATAGTAGCAGAAATTTTACTCCTTCCTAATTATTGTGATTTTCAATTCCGAAAAATTGAATTAGCTTTTGATTCTCATTCTCAGTACGATTGTCATTGGATAATTTTCAATAACTAATTAATTATATTTATGATAATATCATTATTGAAAATAGTTGCATTCATTATTTTCAATCTTCAATTCTTACTCTTTTCATTTTAGTGATTGAAGGATGAAACTTACTGAATCATGCGAAATTAAAAAGATGATTCATTATTCATTATCATAGATAATAGGATCGTTAAAATACGATATCTATCTAAATTGCCGCAAAAATTTTCTCTACAACATTATATGTTGCATAATATAGTATCCCATAAAAAAGAAAAAACAAAAGAAATCAATTTCCTTCTAATTAGTCTTTTTGTATCTTGTTTTTAATTACGTCACCTTCTTCCTTTTAATTTCATTGTTTTATACTTTTCTGAATTTCACCCATATGCCATTGACACTCCTATAAGCATTTCCACACAACCTATTTCTTTCTCTTATAAAATCATCCATATATAGAAAACAATAGTTAGCGCCATTATCATTATTAACAGCTATACTGGAAACTCTTCTCATTATTTTCAAGCAATTAGTATTTCATGTTTGTTATTGATTTTCTCGGGTATATTCTGAAAACTGTTGCTCTGCTTTTTCTCATTTAATACGGAAAGAAAAGAAAATTTTTCAGTTATGTGTAAATTTTGACCATTGCATTAATTTAGATGCATATTTCATTTTCTTTTCTGTCAAACATTTCGACGAAATCATACAGCAGCAATAACTGACGAAATCCAAGTATTTCATGAAAATACCGCAACGGAATTACCGGAGAATTTCGGAATTTCGGAAATGAAATTCGGAAATTTTTGATTTAGGAGAAAAGCAGTTGATAAAGGAAATTGAAATGTGAAATTTAATTGCCAAACATAAAATGTGAAAAAAAGATAAAATTAATTCATTTATCTGGAAATGTTCATAATTGACAGGTTTTAAATTCAATTAAAAACTGCATAGTTCAAATGGAAATAATGAAGTCACTATGAATATTTGTTTCATCTAGCAAGCTATCGACGATCTCGAATAATGTTTCGTAATGGTTCAAAGACCGGCACCCGAATCTGCAACATTTATTTATTTCCTTCTTAATCAACAGTTATTCAGATAATACTTTAAAATTTTATGAAACAGCTAATGATGTGTGAAATGTAACTAAACTAAATTTTATGACTATTGTTTAAAATATGACACTAATTTGGAAACACCAATATTCAAGATTTTACTATTACTGCTACTGCTATTCCTCACCCTCTTAAACCAATTCGCAAGATATCAGATAGATAAGAATGCATGTAATTGGTAATTAAGTTGATTGAATAAGGTAAATTAGAACGGAGAAATTATTTTAGCTTTATCAATTGATGGTTATTTTTTTTAATGAAATCTTTCCTACAATTTAATCTAAGACTGATAATTGAAGTGATAAAAATTCTAACTAAAAGATAATGAATGATTCTGATCTGAAAAAAAAAGTAATTTCATCGAAATTTTAATTCGATTCTTACACTATGAAAAAATGGATAAGAAAAGAAAAGGCAGAAAATACAACGATGAAAAATGAAATAATTCCTTTTCTACCTAATCTAATTGTGAATAATTAATCGTTGGCATTGATTTCGTTGAATGAAAAAGAATTTTCTAATCATAAAGAAAAATGAACAAGAAAAAATTCAGCAAAATCATAAGTTTAAAAAGAGAAATTGGTTTTTCCTGAAGCACAATAAAATGCTTCTCTCACATATTCAAGAAACCGGAAAATAATTTATTGCAACGATATCCATAAATAATACATCCCTTTTCGATCTCTTTCGATTTTTGGCTATATATATTATATGTAGTTAACGATTTTCCAGTGAAATTAATGAAGTGAATAAATGATTAATGCATTTTACTAATTCGAATAAGTAAGAAAATGTATGATTGAAGAAAGAATTCTCGTCTAAATCTCTCAGAACAGCGGGAGAATTGCAATATAAAAATAATTCCTTCGAGGATATATTGCTTAAGAAGTTTGAGAATTGTAAAACATATCTAATTACTTTAACTTTTGCACTTAATTTCATAGGTTAAATTTTTTCATTCCTAATAATAATAACAAAATGAATGAAATAAAATCATTTTGTTCGATGTTATATCCTTAGATATGTTATGGATTATTTTTTATTTGCCATTGTATAATTAGCCTTTATCATAACAATAAGAGATAGAACAATTAAAATACTATCATAATTAAAATAATTTATGAAATTGTCAAATAAGTCTTAAATTATCAAATAAATGTAATTTGAGCTCGATAGAATTGATAGAATTCAAAAATTAAATTAATTCAAATATGCTGAATGCTATAAAAATAAAAGATTCACATCTTTGGGTCGTCGATTTCTGGGATCAAAAGTTGTCACGCTGATTTTATCGGCCCACCGAATATGGCGTCGATTTGGATCAATAGGTTGTGGTATCTTCTCATTATCTTCAGGCTGCAATCGGATTACCGTTTCGACAGTATTTGAAAACAAAATCGTATCGCGATCGAATAATGGATCATCCTTCAAATTTCGATTTAATTGGTTATCTCTCTTTATTTGTTTGTTCATAACATAGCTTTAATTCTCTGTTTGATAAGTTTCAATTTGAGTGATTTTTTTTTTTGAAATTCATTTGCAATTTATTTGATTCCTTCTAGGTATTAAGCTGCAGCTTTATATTCATGAAGTAATTTAATTATACTGATAAATTATAACTTGATATTTGTATTTTAACAGCAAATTTTATTAAACGTCTAGCGCTATTAATTCATAAACTAATCAACTAATTAAGCACCAACCGATTTCATTTTAGATACTGGACCGAACGGATTAAATTCAGTTTTTTCAAAAGGTCGTGTATCAAGTGTCTTTTTTCCGACGCAAACTTTCTCCAAAATATCCATATCAACTGGCAAATCATCATCTGTTACTGCTTCTTCTTCTCTAAAAATTCGTGAATTTAAGAATTATAATTTCCATTAATTTATTACTAATTTAAGCTCATTGTACATCATGGGTTCAATGCTCCTAACAATTGTTATAAAAAAATAGCAAAGATAGGAACACCGTAAGCATCAATATTAAAGCTAAAATATTCTTGAAAACCTCTAAAAAACCAATGTGGCTTTTTTGTGTCAAAAGAAGTAAGATCGGCTGAAAGCTGAAAGCTTTTAATACATAAATCTTTTATATATTTCAAATTAAATCAATCTTTCATTCACAAAATATAAATACTGCCAAATGTTTTATTCATTCTCATTTTGCTTCTAGGAAAAACCTTCAGGCTCACTGAGGAGTTTCAATAGTCCAAAATGGTACACCATTTATCAACGGATTATCAGCATTTACTCCATAGGTGACTACTTTAACTTGACTATTGTCATCTTCAAAGTCAGAGCCAGGTGTTGATGATCTTTTATGTGATGATGTTTGTATGTCTATAGCAGATGTTTGAGATGTTTGTTTTGAATCCTATAAGTATGGTTTAAATGTTAGCACATAATTGAAATATAAAATAGACTGAGCCAATAAATTAAGTCCAATTATCTTTTTATAGAACAATAAAACAAACAAGATTATGCTATTATTATAACGAAAGGAAAGCGTATTGAATTTAGCCATTAACTAAGAGGATAACAAAAGATATGACAGTGCCTTTGGAGCAAGTGATTTCTTAGACGATTCATTTTCATGATCCTGCTTATCGGATTCTTTAGCAAGCGGTTTGATTGATTCTGGGATAGCCGAATGATCTGTCATATCAACTGATGCTGCTATTGCCATCGGTGAGGGCCTATAACAATTGTGAAAGAATTATCTACAAATAATTTCCATACTTAGGAATTCTATCTAGTCTCAATACCAACAGAAAAATTTGAATTATTTTATATATTACTTAAAACAAATTTCAACAACATACTACAAGAGAAATGTTTCAAAAACCAAAAGATTGAAATAAAGAAGTTACGAATGTTATATGTTATTTGTTCTTAAATATAGTATTCTTAAAACTATTTTAAATTTCTTTATTCGCTAAAATTCAGCCTATTCAATAAATAGATAACTAACTTTGCCTCGATGACATTTCGACGCTTACCAAGCCAAGTTGCATAACAAGGTTTAGGCCGAATAGATAGGTAATGAGCTTTTCGCTCACCAAAACCCATTGAACCTTTGCGACGTTTTGGAAAAACCTACAATTGACATCTCATCTATCTAAACATTCTCATTCTTATGCATAGATGCTTTTTCGAATTTCTGTGAACAAACTTTTTAAGAACGTATCAATCATGCCATATGCATCTTTTTTCACTAATTAATTAATATAAAATTACAGAAAATTACTCATTAAGCAGTAAGCAAAACTTTTATGACTCAAGAAGAAAATCCAAAAATTGAAATAAGATTACTTTAAAGACAAATTTAATTCATAGTTATAAATAATTAATAATTATAAACAACAAATCTTTTAACCATTCCAAACTAATAATTGAGCAAATATGAAATTAAATGAATTTGGATTTTTTAAAAGATTTAAAAGCTTGCCTCATCAGCAATTCGAAGCGTTCCCACTTTTGGTTTAAATTTTGCCAAAATTTCAGCTTTCCTGTATTCCACATAACATGCTTCTTCTTCACGTGCTTTTTGTCGTGCTTTTTTGCGATCCTTGTAAGCTTTCAGAGCTTTACTGGCTTGCTCCATTGTAAACGCTTGTTGCGCATCGGTGGTCTACATGAAGATATCCCAATCATCGAACAGGTAAAATAATAAAATGAGTAAATATTCTCCTTCTCCTGCTTTTGCAGAGATAGAAATAGAAAAAATTGAGCATGACAATTTCTGTATTTAATTTCATCTGAAAAATTGCTGTTTTCATATTTGAAATTTTTCACACTTTTCACACTTTTTTTTTTCACACTAGTGTTTTCACACTTTCACATTTGAAATGCATAACTTTTTTAGTTCAAGACATCTAACGCGTACTGATCGTATCACTATTGATTTTTCAATACATTATTGCTATTTTTGAAGCTATCAGTTTGAATCACAGTTTAAGCAGAGTGTAAAGTTTGTTCATTTTAATTTTTGTAATTAAAATAAAAGTTTAATTTTTGAATATTCAAACAAATCAGTATATAGACTGTTAGACATTTTAAAATATGGTAAAACACATTTAAGATATGCATTTAAAAGCAGCGCTACATATTTGTTTGGTACTATTAGAAGGAATAGAAATAGTACCACACTGATCCGTGTAATACATATATAGCAGAAGTTTGATGTGTATCACTAAAATCTCACTGAAATACACATATCAAAGATAATAGTAGTATGCTTATTTGTAGCTTTGCATAATAGTGTAATGTTTACAAATCAGGCTATACAGTTTATGGTGAATCTAATGGTACTCTGAAGTAATCGATTCCTTCCGGTGGTTCTTATAAATAATTGAACCTTTTTCTTTCGGGATAGAATTTTAATGATATTAAAGTTTGTGAAACATATTAATAAGTATAGAAGATGAATTAATCTCTTGTTGATAAAAATTTATAAAATTTACTAAAATGTATTTGCCTGCTAGAGGAAGCTTTCCATAGATGACTCATTTTCATATAACTTCTTTCTAACTGCTGCCTAACTCCGAGAAAATACATTCGAGAATAATTCTATGAAGATTAATTAGTACAATCTAATCCTGAAAAATGAATTAATGTTTACACTACCATCAATCAATTAATTAGAATTTAATTTTATCTTTAAAATTCTATTTTAAATTATTTTTATTGTGAAAATTAGCAAATGTATCATTGCATCATTTTGATCAACTCTTACTTATCCTATACCTAATATAATTCTTTCCCTTATTTTTGATAAATTACTATTGATTTAAGCCTATGCTTAAGCTAAATACAATATTAAAATGATGTTAGTAATCTGTTATGCATTAAAAGCATGAGTAATCATCACCTATAAATTAAACAAAGGTGACATGACAATGACGTATTGCACAGCTCATAATCAATAGAGAGAAGGGGAAATAGAAAATTGAACCGTTGAGAAGAAGAAGGACGACGGATGATAATAAAGATCAAAAATTATAACTCTAGCTTGTATCAAATTAAATCCATTGAGATTAATTTTTGCTTTAGTGCCTCATTTGTAACAATTTACACACAATGAGTAATTAGTGATGCAAGCGATGTAAATTTATTGCTATGTACAATTAGCCTTTGAACAAAAATAAATTGCAAAACTTATTGATTGATTGATTGTAGATGATTGAAATAAGTTAAAAATAACAGAATATGAAAGTGATTTGATTTCTCATATAGTTTGGTCAAATGGTTAAATAAACATAGAAAGTTCTATTCATTATCATATCATTATCATAACTAGCCATAGTTTTCAATTCTTTCATTATCAAAAATTTCCAACTTTTTCATTCTTTTAACTGACAGCAAGAAAGACTAGTTCCTTCCAGCTGATGAAAGAATATAGTATTTTAGGAGATTAATGGAGGAAAGATAGATAAGGAAGGATTTCTTCCTCACTACTTTTTAATTATATTCCTCATCATTATTTCCTTAACATTTCTGTAGTTTTGTTTTTCAATTCTCAATTTTTTAAAGATCTCTTTGTAAAATTCAAAGACAATTACAAATTCAAAGTCAGACATGAACTTACAGCTAAGAAATTAAAGAATTAATCAATAAATTACGGCTTTAAATGAAATCAATAAATTAGATTACTGACTTCTGTTCATGAATGTAACATTTCAAACCCATCAAATTGAAAATCTCAATTAATGAATTTGGTTTTTTGTACTTCAGAATGCGATAAATGTAATTTAAAAAAATTTTTGCCCGTAAATTTTAGCACCAAAAATTCTTGAATTAAAAATTTAAAACAATTCTAAAGAATATTTTGAAATGCAATTCCAATTTGTGAATACTCGATATAGCTTATGAAGGAAGATAGATGTCAAGTTATCCTTCCTTTAATTGTTTTTTCTGTTTCGAAAAAATTGTTTGCATCACTTACCTTATTTTCTCCATCTTGTCCCTGTTTAGCATCCTCAGTACTCTCACCACTTTTTTTAAAAATTTTAATTTTCTTCAATATATTCATTTGATCCGATTTCCCTTTAAATAACTATAGCGGAAAATTCAAATATGTTAAATATCCGAGAATTGAAATCCACAACACTCACATCTTATCCCACTCAAAAAAGTAAAACACAAGAATCCACCCCCACAAATACAACTAGCAGTTGTTGTGTATGCAACAGATTTTAATTTTTGGAAATACAAATAAAATAGACAATAATTTAATAGAAGTTTTATAAAGTACTTTTGCGAAATGAAGAATGCAACCGTCTTCGTCACCGCACAATCTAGAAAATAACAAATATCTTTACGAACTGACTATTTGAAGCATTACGATGCCGTCATAACAGATCATAACTACTAGTTTGAGCATACAGAAATTCCGAAAATTCTTTAATGAATTGGATTGAAGTATTCTAATTTTAGTGATGCTAATGAGCCACTGAAATGTTTACCGAGGTATAACCATGGAAGCATTACACTGATAATTCCAAAACACACATTATATTTGAAAATAGAACCAACGAATGGATTTTCCCATATTCTGCACACGTTAACCTCTGCTTTTACCACGGTAATAAATGATAAGAAATATTCTTGAGTAGCACATAATGAACTTTTGTAGTGGAAAGATTCAAGTAGCGAAGCTTCATACTTTAATAACAGAGTTGTAGTGATAATGACAATAAAATAACATAATACAGATAAATATGACAAAAATCAAAATGGTGTATGCGAACAATTCATATTCCCACAGAGAAACAATTCAAATTTTGGAACAAAGTCATTAACTCACCTGAAATATGTTTGTCGATTTGTGTAGATTTATCATAATTAAATAGACTAAAAGTAATGACATGTGAGTTTTGGAAAGAATATCATTGTACTAAGGGTACAAATGGGAATTAATTAACCGCTATGCCGCTTCGAAAAACAACCAATATGTCTTTTCAAATATTTGCCCGTGGAATATGGGCATTTCATCTTCATGCTTTATTCTCAATTTTGAAAGACTTTCATCTTCATACTTAATTCTCAATCTTGAAAGATTGAGAATTAAGTATGAAGATGAAAAGTATTTGTTCACAAAGAATTTTCTTGAAAGAAATACAACAAGTGTTCAAGAACTTTTACCCAGTCGAATATCTCAGTAAAATAAAAGTTTAAAAAGAAAGGAAAGATTGTAGGAAATTGTAAAGCTTAACTGAAGGGCCCTTTTAGCAATAATTCGAAAAAAGAGAAGGTCGAATGTCACAAAAACAAATTTCAGCTAAAATAAAAAACTTTAAAATGATCAAACGATAGACATAAGTCATTAAGCACGAACACACACACACACACACACACACACACACACACACACACACACACACACTCGCAGACGCTCACATAAACATACACCAATAGACATATAATGTGCAAAATACGGCAGGAGAAAACGGATTAAATGAAAGAAGCCGGATTTTAAGAAAAATAAAATACTGAAATTAGTTTAAAAACGATAACAAACATGTTATACGAATAAAAAGAAAATGGTTGAAAACTTCCAAAAGGTTTAGAAATATATTTTCATTTTCAGCTTTCATTTTTTATGAACCCATTGTTTTTCTCAAGCAGCGTCCTCTCGAATCCCTCCGGAAATCCAGAAAGTCATTATTTCTGCCCCTAAACTGCATCATTACCCGAAATTTCTAATCACTATAAAATTTTATAGAGGAACTAACACCACCGTATCTTGCAAGCGCCGTGCATTTTTGAAAGATTCATGATATGATTGATCATTAAACCTTTCCTGTATTTCAGCGACTAGTTCAGCCGTCAATTGCAGAAAGAGTAAAGTATACAGGTGATACTATAATACAGGACATGTTGATAAACAACGGAAAAGCGAATATCTGAAAAAATTGATGATATTTACGACTGACAATACATACGTTCTACTCAGCTGACATAATAATATGATGCAATAGATAAAAATGTTTGACAAGTAATAAATAAAAATGAAACGTTTCAAACTACTTTCAATATAAGATGGAAATATTTCCGTAGTTATGACAGAAAAAAGTTGAAGATAACGGAAGTCTTGAAATTATGCCGAAATCATATAAACCACAAGACATATGGCAACTATTTTTGTTATCAGAGATCTCGAAAACGTTATATTGAGAAACGTAATGGATCTTTTGTATTTAGTGCAAAGTACCAAATAATCATCATCAGCAACGGTAATAAAATAAGTTATGCACCGGTAGCATAAGTGAACCAAATAGCATCGTAAATGCGGTGGTCAAAGAAAAGAAATCATTTGTTGAAGACAACAATTTTAGAGCAAAAACTTTCTTGACTCTATATTCAGATGAACAGCAGAAATTCAAAGTTCAAAAGTTTTTAAAAGTTTTGCTATAGACCACCACAAAATACTACAAAAAGTACTGTAGGAAGGATGCAGTAGTTCAAAAATGAATAAAATATCAAAAAAGAAGCAAAAGAGAGCATCAAACACTGCAAACATAGAAACTTGAAAACTTCAATTGCAAAAATGGTACTAACATAAATGAAAAAAAGCCCGGTGAAGATGAGCCTGTTATTCATCAGAGAAATGGAAAAATAAAACGAATTTAGCAGTAAAAAGGTATGATGTAAGATGATTAACTTTCATGCTTTATCCTAGTTCCATATCTTTAAGAAACTATCCCATGAACCGGTGCACACAGCCATTCCATCTTCTGTAACTCCTAAACAGGACACGCGATTATCGTGACCGGCTAATACACCTAAAATTGATTTCTATTATTCTAAATGACTGCTCAAAGTAAAACACAATATTTTGCCACGACTCTTTTCAAAAATATCTTAATGGAAGTCAATTCGAATTTCATTGGAAATATGAGTTCCGTTTACTTAATGTAAACCTATCTATATATGATATATTGGAAGAAATGAAACAAGAAGGCTAATCCAAATCTAAAAAATCTAATGACTTTCCTACTGATCATTGTTGAACAGAAGAGAAGACAAACCACACTGAGTTAAAAACGTACTTCATGCATAAATAAAAACAACGTATGAAAAAATTTTGAGTTAATACTTAATTTTATTCATAAGATTAATTTTTACTCATAAACATCACGAGATGAAAAATATATAAGTAATTCTTTAAATGAATCAAAATATGCCTACCAGCTCTTTCTTGCCGCATTGAATCCCATACATTGCAATTGAAATCATCATAACCTGCGAACAGCAATCGGCCGGATTTAGAAAATGCTACACTGGTAATTCCTAAACGAGAGTAATGTAAAGATCAAGAATTTATGACTTTAAACATCCAATTTAGGAAATCGCTATTTATCGTATTTATTACAAAAAATCTGAAACATTTTTACTGCAAGATTAAAATAAACGAAGCATAAAATTTTCCATAATGTAAAGAAATATGGTTGGTCCTCAAGAAGCTTTAGTGGGAGAGCACAATTAGACCACAAATCTCAAGTTTTAGATTTAGATCCATATTATGAAATTGCTTTAACTGAATTTTACTTCAGTAATGCAATAGACATGATCAGTCTCAAAAAATGACCAAAATAACTTTTGTTGGAACTAAAAGCAGAAAGATGAACGAAAAACATACCACATATAATATTGTCGTGAGAATACATAGCTAATTCCTGATCAGCTCTTATATCAAACAGTCGGCAGGTTGCATCATCTGAGCCAGTAGCAAAAGCATGTCCCGAAGGAAAATACTAAAGGAAAAGCAAATTAGTGACGGAACATCATCTAAAATACTATGATATGAAATAAATTTAAAAAATTTGCGGAAATAAAATTTAAATGAAAGAAATCAGATGTTTATATAATTACCACTATGAAATTGGAAATAAGAGAAAAAATTTCTTTTCTCTCCAAAATATGTTTCAGTAACAAAAGACTTAGGGAAAGTAGTGTTGTTCAATTCCTTGAAAGAAAGGCCAGTTTTTTTGTTCTTGACAAAAGTGAAAAGATATTTGTTTAGAACAAAATCGTACTAAATTTATAAACTTACGGCAACAGCATTGATATCACTTTCGTGTCCAGGGAACGTCTGCTTGCACATTCCATCACGGATATCCCAAAGTTTAGCGGATGCATCGCACGCACCTGATATGAAGGTACGCATGTCAGGGGAGAGAGATAGTGACATCACGTCGCCTGTATGTCCTGTGAAAGCAGTCACTTGTTGCCCAGTTTCGATGTCCCATAGAGCACTGCAATAAATTTTCCATATTTTCTGAAATATATCATGTACACCGGAACTACAAATAAATACAGATTTCTAAGAGATATTACCGAATAACTACAATTTTTCCAAATCCTGATTCCAACTTACAAAAATGTGAGACCGTTCTGCATTGCAAGCAATGAAATCTTGCAAGTGTTCATTTAAATGCATAAATGAGAGTACAATGTACACTGAGTGGTCGGATGATTAGGAAGACAGAGAGAGAGCGCAGCAAAAGTAGTCGCCAGAGAATCTCATTCTTAGCTTTCATCTTTAAAGATTTAAACTTTTGACTAAAAATCGATTTCGAGACCATAAAAGGATGAGTGCGTTTAGCTAGAAAGGATAGTAAAAATAACGGCAAACCATATAATAACATAACAAGATGCTGAAAGAGGAGTAGAGAGATTGAATGTTCTTTTTAGAAACATTAGAGAAAACTTTTGTTAAAGCTGTAAAGTGAGTAGCCAAGCTGATGTAAGAGTACTACAGAAGCTGCTCGCTATTACTTATGTACCATTACTTCGTCGACTGGTCAAAAACACAAATAATCATCAACCATTAGACGCACAGCTTAGTTTTCTTCCTTCTCTGTCTCCTCTTGAAAAACATATGGAGTAAAATGCTCTTGGAAACAAAGCTTGCATGTATATGAATATGCAGATGTGTACAAATTCTAGTCGCTATCGCAAAACGTGCTAATATTATTGGTGCTATTGGTTCCAGCTATAAAATGCTTTGATAAAGATGACGTCAATTTAGCCATTACGAGTTATTTGTTTATTAAAGGTGTAATAGCAAAAATGGCAGCATCTTGAGCGCTAAATCTGAAACACAATAAGTATTAACTTACCATGGGAGAAGGATACAACGCTCCTATTTCTGCAGTAAAAATTAATATAAAAAGTGGATCTGATTAACTTGTCCATGACTAGCATTACCTACAATTACCATTTGTTATTAATATATCATAATAATACTAAACACGCTTCTTTCAACTTCTTCAGGCTTCAAATACAAACACTTATATTAGTCGAAGTACTTGACAATTTCTCAACCACAACCATATTAAGGAGCAATGTGTGGATGAAACAACCCCAGACGTAGAAGATAAGAAAAATATGTTAAGAAAGCTGATATAATTGCAGCCAATTCAAAGACGGATGCTAATATAATTATTTAGAATGTTTACAAATCACGATAAAGGAATTTAAAATCTGTACAACAACTTGTGCTCAGGATTTTTAGGGAAATTCGTTTAATTAACTTCATTTAGAGAAATATAAATTAAAAGCTAAAGATACGCATTTACAAATCACTCCAGAAAAAGTGAAAGTATTTCTGCAAACGATCCCTACAAATCTCAAATTCTGAGATTATAAATCTCTGGCTATAGCATAGTCCAAAATTCATATTACTTATCATGTCAGTGTTTGAAATCTTTTTCGAAGAATAATAATTAAAAAGATGAAGGATACAACTTACCACGTCATATCACCACTAGAGGTAACAATCTGATTGTCGTCGAGGAACCTACAGCATGACAGATAACCCGTATGACCTGGTAATTCACGCGAAACACGTACATTACCTTCGCGTGTTTTTAGTGAGTAAATGCTACAAATATTATCGAGACCACCACAAGCAACATAAGAACCAGATGGCGCATATGCACACGTCATCACCCATGATGATCGTAACGGGATCGCATGAACCTGAAGATAAAACTTAAAAGGTTCAAGAAATAATCTACAACAATAAGCAAGCTTTCTTGAAATGCAATGAATCGATATTGAAACCAAAAAAATTGCCATTTTGGAATAAATTAGCCCTAAATTCATTTTTCTCTACCCATTTTCTTCCGTTCTTCGTTTGACAGTTACTTTGTCAATGAGCTACAGAATAAACAGCCAATCTATTAGAGGAAACAACTGAGCCCCCAGGTAAGATTTCCTCCTACAGAACATCTGCTTCAACCATTTAAGCTAGCATATAAAAGGGCATAGAAGATCTCTGCTCAGCTTCGTGAATGCTATCTAACAACACGAGAGCTATCTTGAATTTTAAACTTATAATAATAAAAACGTACACCTTTGATTTTCACCATGTATAACTAACATATGACCACACAACAGATGGTATATAATTCAATTTATTCAAATGTTTGACGAGCTGATGAAGTTAAAATGTATGCAGTTATTTATGATTTCAGAAGCGAAACTACTAAAAATAGGTCGATAGAGATAGTTCAGTGAGTGCTCCACTTTTCAAGGGGTTAGTTATTCCACCTTCATTCTTTTCTGCTCTGCTAATGAAGAGAATGTTCGCATATTACATTATTTAATACATTCTTGCCAAACCGTGATAGAATAGTACTTTGAAAAGCAGGTAAGCAGGTTACCAACTGAACTACTATATGTACTCGTTACCAAGCAACACCAGTGTAGGTTATGCCTTTTAATGCCTCAGAATAGCATTAGCTAAAAGTCACACGAAGCAAAATGCTTATTAATTCACGGTTAAAGAATTAAGTAATCGCGAAGAAAAAAATACGTCTACAATGGCTACATAGATATCTCAATTTTGAACGAAGTTCCTTTGCTACCATACTCGTGGTTAAACAGCTGATGAGAGACAAATGTAAACATTAAAGAAATTCTGTGGGGTGACAGATAGCAAAAAGTTTGTGAGCAAAGCACAAATTTCAAAAACAATCAACAAACATTTCCAATCAAACTTGATTCAACACTTCAAAGATGTGCATTTGAAAAAATGTAGCGATAAATCAATCCAGACACGCTCCTTTTTTAAAATACTTCAATGATCGTTATGAATAACCAACATCAAAATAATGACACGAAATATTGATACCGTATCGACGGTTACGAGTACTTATTGGTCTATAACATTTCTAACAGCAAAAAAGATAATTTCCGAAGTATCAACTGTAATCAATATCTTCCAAGATCGTTAAAATTCTGATACTAAAAACTAACACATCAAACAAATCATTCTTTTGCTGCTTCAATCGCCCTATGCAAGTTCATGAATGTGCATAAATCTACATCCCTTCAACACTTGAATAATAAAAGTGTGATAAATTAATATAAACGATAGTCGCAATTTTTATACCTTTTTCGAATAACACACTAACCGACCTCTCTTGGTCCTCAAGTCATTAATTCCAATATTAAAACTGAGGATTTGAGTTCTTCGTATTACACAGATGATAAAGAACTGATCCTAAATGTTGAATTTCAGCTAAACCTAGAGTGTTAAAGAAATTTCCTCTCATATCTACGATTCGTGTGCTCAAAATATACTAATATCAAACTTTAACCAATGTATTGATAAATTAATCACGAAAGCATTCAATACGGTGTTTTATCCAGCAGTATTAAGAAGGATGACAACCGCTCCAAGCCACAGAAGGGAACAACGACTGTCAGCTAATGCTTCCAGAAATCAATGAACTCTGGCTTCTATAACCAAGCTATCAGTAAAAAAGCAGTGTTGCGATTATAACACTTATTCACAAATAACAATATCCAAAAAAAATAATCCTGCCAGCTCCGACAATGATTTTCGGGAGAAAATGCAGTCTTACAATAGGAACCATTGCGCTCACAAAAAGTGATAAAAGCAAATCGAGTTTTGTTTGCTTCCAATATAGCACTGGATTTCAATGAAGAATTTTCTTTTCTTTTACTGATGGATGTATTTTTGAAAAACTACGAAAATCAATAAAAGAATGCCAGTGCGAGAATATTAAAATAAAAGGCTTGAGTACGATGCCTTTATATTCATCAACACATTACATATAATTTCGTTTAAATGTTGACATGTATTACAGGAACTAAGCTCCTTTAAACTGTCCTAGAAACTAATTTACCTTATTTGTAGTATAAGAGTCCCAAACTATCAGTTTGCCATCTTGTGAGGCGGAGACAAGATTTCGGGAATCAGATGCCCAATGCATTGCATAAATTTTTGCCAAATGTCCTCGCAATGTTCGCCGTGTACGCATCTGGATCCGACCAATCGGTTCCAGATTGGCGGCCACAGAAGCCAACGTCGTGTCACTGGCAGCTTTGCGAGCTTCCTGCAAATAAATCAAACTATCAAACATATCATATGCATTTTGCTATTCATTATATCACTTTCCAAATTTTCTCCTTTTAGGAAGTGTTCGAAGCATTTAAAACCGGCTGCTTTCGAACACAAAACTGGAGAGTAATTTAGAGAATCAGACTTAGAAACTTTTAGAACCATATAATGAGCACAAAACTAACTCGCATGTAAAAAAATGTTTTTTAAATTCTTCACCACAGCAGTCATATCCTTCGAAAAAAAAACTATCAAAATGAGCACAAATTTCTTTCAGTCACACATTACTACTGATCGCTTTAAAAAGCAGACTTGTCCGAATCTATCTATGCAATCACCCTAGCAATTAGGAGTCCGAGATTGTTTCAGAAAATTATTCCATACCCCATTTTACAAAAACTACGCTAAAAAGAGTTAATGGCTAAGCAAGCATTATATGCTTGTGAAGAAAAGGAAATGGCGATAAATACATGTTATTCCTTGTCTAATTTTCGAAACAAATATAAATCATCATTTCAATCACCTCAGCAGGGACGATCTCACATTAAAAAAAAACAATGGATCTCGCAAAGACTTTGATGACCCTGCATCTAACAATCGAAAGATATGCCTGTAGATCAAATAAAGGAAAAAAATTGGTTCAAAAGAACTCAGTCAGATTTGCTTTACACTTAACACCGACCCTACAGGTTAATTGTATAATATGGCAGGAGTTCTTTCTTCCTAGAGTGTGTCCAGCTTCATAAAGAATTATAGGCATATACAGATTATTTCAAAATGGTTCACTACACGAGTAAGTCGCCTAGTAGTCAATTACTGTGAAATTCTAATTACGAGTTTTAACATAGTGACAAAACTTTTAAATACGATGCAGTCGGGTATGTGAATAACAATATGAAAAATCTGCAGAAACTAATTTTACTTAAATTTGGTAAACCATTGAAGTAAAAAGTATATACCCTGATTTGACTTTTGAGCTGTTCGGCTTCTTGCCTGAGCTGATCCAATTCGCTCATACCGAACCGTCTTCTCTATTTCGTTCCTTCTTCAATGTTTCTCTCGCTTCCCGTTATTTGTGATCGGTTCTTCGTGTTATATAAATGTAGCGATAAAATAACGGTACACTGTGCTGTCTTTGTGATGAGAAATGGCTGTTATTGCAGGTTGCTTTGTACCCAATGAGAATAAACAATAAATACGATGAATAATCAACGATAATACTATTTGTTTCCTTAATTCTTTTTTAGTTTTTACGGGACAAGTAGTAAACAGGTTTGAAACACAGACAGCAAAAAAGCAGTCAAGACGGTAACAAAAATAAATATGTAGGAGTGACTGTAACAATAGCAGCAGCGGTAACAGTAATTACTCCCACTGTTGGCGATACTTGGCTTATCTGCAATCATATATTATGAAATTGAGTGTATGCGGTAAATATCTAAAAACAATACAATCATGAACCTGGAAATTTCCTGAATTCCTGAATGATCATTTCTTGAATGATCGAGAACAGAGAAGATGAAAACATGACCATTTCTGAAAAGGTAGACGGGACAACTGAATTTATAGCAGTTCAGAAGGCGGGTAGATACTGCTACCCATATATACAAATTGAAAATTAAGAAAAGCTATAAATAACACCACATGCACCAATAGCCACCGCGGGAACCGCAGAAGAGGTACTACCGTCACTACACTCTTCACAGATAGCCCATCGGTTGCCATGGTTGCTGCGGTAGGCAGTAGCAGCACGCATACATATGGCACTTGCGATTGATGCTATTGCATTACGCACACATACACACACTAAGACAGACAGACACATAAATGCAGATGCATGAAGACAGATGGAGCAAAATCGAAATGCATAGAGAAACAGCATCGTGTAGCAGTAGGCAACAATGCCTTGCATTCACATATATGCGTCTGCATATATGCATGCATGCATGTATGTGGGAAGAGAGAGTTGAGTGTATCTGCCGATGGTAGGAGAGAGGTATAAGTTATATTTCGGGATAACCTGGTTGCTTTCCCCGTCTAACAAATAGCAAGTAATGAAATGCACAATTGTAGGAATGCTTCCAACCAACCAGAAGAGTACCCGTTGGAAAAACGCAGTCTGCCAGACACACCCATACGACCGACCCGATCTTAGTTGATCTGCATGGAATATGGATAGGCCAGCATGCGCAATATGCAGAGAGATTTGAGCAGGTAGACCGATAATGCATTCAGAACAAGTGCTGGGCCTACTATCCCCAGAGTCTCTTTCTCTTCATGGCCATTACCTATTATTATGGGGCTCCTGCCAGTTCTATCAAAGTCTCTTACTCCCTCTTGTGCTGTAATTCAGTAGCTCTAAACTGTTTGTGTATATGTCCTTGCAGTTCTTGCGGAATACACACACAGACATACACACACATTGCATTGAATTCTGGAGGCCTATTATTCGAGGCCCTTTCTTCGGAGGCACTTCTCTGGGAAGTAGTGTTTAGCACACATACATACAACACAGACGTACACACGCATACATACACACATTACTTTCTCTCTAAGCCTTTCGGTTATTGCTACCATCCCTTACTGCTACTGCAACTTTTTTTAAGCGTGTGAACAATGCTGCATCTCTGAATAAAAGATGGGGACAAGGGAAGGAAAGGAATGAAGAAACTAATTCAACTAGGCCTAAGCAAGGAAATGGGGACAGGGATGTGTGATCGACCACATCGCTATCAGTAACAGAAGCAGCAGTAGCAACGGCAGCAGTAGTAGTAGTAATAGTAGCACGGAGCCTATACCCTTTCAGATTCTAATTTACATATCACAAACAACTCCATTTCTTCCCTTTCTTCATAATTTCATTTAATTAATCATTTCTTCCTTCTGTGACCATTGCAACTTCATAACTACACATTCCAAATAGGTCACTCATTCCCGTGAAATCCTGATTCCTTATCCCTCTCTGAAGCTAACTCTCTCTCGGATTGATCCGCTTCGAATTAAAGAATTCTCATTTCACTTCATATCACCAACAACGTAACATTATTGCACATGCATGTTTTAGCAGAAATCCAAAAAGTATTAGATCTTTGAGGAAAGAGTTGTAAATAGGAGAGATTGTTTCATTCGAATGAAATCAAATGATTTTAGAAAATTTCTTACATTTCATATACAGCAACACACACACACACACACACACACACACACAGAGAGAGAGAAGGGTGAGAGAGGGAAAGTGGAAGAGAGTTTACAGCAAAGTATGCTATAATATTGCTATCATTCAAGCAAGAGGAATTATTGATCCGACAACAGCTGGGACGATTCGAGATAAGCAGTTTGTCATTGAAAAGAACGGCATTACGATGATTTAAAAGTGAACCTTGTGTAGGTTTCATTTTTCATCTTTCTGAATATGATACACTCTGTAGGTGATATCATGACGTACTAGAATATTTGAACTTATACTCTTTTCAATAATTGAATCGGTAACTTCAAGTTAAAATCGACCTGAGACATTTTTCATTTGCTAAATGATTGATAACATGCTATGTCTTAATTAATGGGAGTTCCATGAATTTGAAATGTTTTAGATGTCAATAAATTTTAGAAGAAAGCAGTAAAAATTAGAGAACGAAATTCTTCGTGATAGCAAAGAAAATTTGGTGATAAATTTATTTTTAAATGAGGAATGTGGCAGTAGTAGACAAGATAAATGATTGCAACGTAATGCTTCAGGAAGAACTATTAATAGCGCTTTTCACATCACAGCATTTTATGAATTCATACTAAATATAGACATCGCACTTCTTTCAACTAAATTCGACGAACCATAAAAGGGGAAGTTTAATTACTATCCTTCCGATGTTATCGCCTACTGTTAAAGCGGAAATTTTCGTCAAAATTTCCACGAAACATTTTTAAGCTTACGTAAAATTCCTATAGCACTTGAAATTCCAATAGTATCTTCGAAACTGAATCATTCTAATAAGAAGTTTTTGAATATATTATTCTAAAATCGTTAATAAATTTAAACAAATTTGAATACTTCTGTTTTAAAAAATAATGAAAAATTATAGCAGAAGAGAAGATTAATGCAAAAAAATAATGAAAATAATCATAAGAAGGAGAGATTACAAGAAAAATGAGAGAATCGCTAAAGATAAATTAAAGGTAGCCGTTTTTATCCGGCTGTTTCATTCGTATTTACGATAATTTATTTTCTATTTCTGCAGTTCTAGAATTGAAGGAAACTCTATCAACCATTCATCGTGCAACATTGGAAATCAATTTGCGGGTTAGAATTTACCACGAGTAGGCCACGAGAATATACCATTTCGAAACCACTTGGTTTTGGAAAAATGTTTCATTCAGATGCAATTTTCTATTTTGCAAAATCTCATTAGAATCAAATGTAGACATTTGCATGTAACTTTATGCTAGCAAAGTTACATGCAAATGTAATGCATGTAACTTTGCTAGCATAAAAGCCCAACTTTTATGTTGGGCTTCTATGCTTATATTCTAATTTTATCATTCGAAAACACCGACACCTGAAAAACTTCATAATACTCATAACAATACTTCATTATAGCACATACCGTCTGGAATAAGAAATTCGAACAAGAACAAGAATTACATTAAAACCTTAGGATACAATTTGTCTCAGTACCGGATATTTATTCTGAACAGAAAGTTAAAACCACCAAAACCCACAAAATACAAAACTCATTTGGATTATCCGGCATTCCAATCCTAAAAAATATTAGCTTGGATATAAACGAAGATCTCTTATTCAATTAAATTATTAATTTTGCTGCGGATGATCCATGAAGCACCAAAAATGATGAAATACTACTATGATCCATCCTACAGGAGTCGACTGAAGCATCACTGCTTATCTATCAATATGCCACGAGGTGATTGTTCTATAACAAACCTTCATATGATGCAACCTCAAAAATTTATTCCAAAATAAGCCACAAAATAAACGAACCCGAAAGTTTCCTAGCATATAAACATTTAAAACATTTGAAAAGCAGAAAAAAATGAGTATATCAAGTCAAGAATAATTAAAATTACATACAAAAATTAAACAATGTAGATTTTAATGAATAAAATGATGGAAAACATATCATTAACTAATCCAAAATGAGCACAACAATTCATGATTATAACCTGAGTTACATGAACATATTCTCTTCCTTTCTCTTCACACAAATACAAAGCACCGGATAATAGATAATCCTAAAGCAACAGATCACCAGCACAATTTTCAACTTATGGAAATGTCACTTTTCTTCGCTTAGACGCGTCAACAGGGCATGATTTAATTTGATAAAACTCCTATTATGCAAGATTCTACTTGTCATACCTTACTAATATCAAAAGAAATACAAAAAGAATTGCTCTCTATGAAAATTTGCTCCGGGATAAAACTTGTAATACTTCCAAACATAAAAAAAATACTCCATACGCAAAACAATTGAAATATATCGACAAATGATCAAAATGGTCGCCAAACTTTCACATCCTTCATTGTTTCTACTTCCTCTAATCCATTAATTTTGCCTTTCGTTTCACTTCCTATCGCCGATTCTGGATGCCCAGAGCATTTTTTCCGACCGTTACCACAAAATCCAGATAAACTGGAGTGCGGACCAGCAACGGCAATAGATCGCGGTACCAAATCTTTTGAAACGGTGGTAGAAACCGCCGTACGCAGTACAGGGGTGCCGTAAAGTCCAGAAGTATTAGGCTGATATGTAATGCAAGAAGTGCGCGGGTAAGGTAGATTTGGTAAGTAATTTGTTGCTAAGTAACTGCCGGTTAATGGTGATCGTGCCTGGAAATTTGTTGGCAGATATGACGCTACTAGATGAGAAGGAACCGGTGCTGAATTTTCACCCGATCCATTCACATGATTCGACATCACAGACTGAAGATGCTGTATGAGTCCAATTTTGAACTGTTGTGCTTGAGGTGCAAATTCACTAGGCGGTAGAATATTCTGCAGATAAGTCAGACAAGCTGAAGCAGCTACGGTGAAACCTTCCGTATAAGATTGCTGATAAATAGCATTGTTGTCTGAAATTACGACATCGCTTTTTTTTTTTTTAAATGTATTTTCTTTAAAAATCGAATTAGTTTTTTCGATACTCATAGTATGCAGAAATGGTACTATCCCAAACAGAGAGAATAAATGTTCCATTAACGATTCAATTGAGAGGTCATTAACATAACTTTGGTGGCCAACAAACTTATAAACTAGCTGCTTAGAATACTTTTCGGTAAGAACTGTAGATAATTCATTGTTTTACGAACATATATTTCCAACATGACTGCATTCATTATCCACCCTGAAGAGAAAAATCAGAGAGAGAAAAATCATAACCAGATAAGCTGAAGAACCTACCGAATGATGATGTAGAGGGTGAGGGTGGATGTTGCATCTGATTGAGATAAGCAACCGTCATTTCTAAAATATCTGCCTTTTCTAACTTCGTACGATGATTCGGTGAAATGTGTAGTAAGAGATGTTTCAACTGATCCAAACATTCGTTCATGCGAGCCCGACGACGTTTTTCCATCAAGGGCTTTTTCAGCTGCAATATTTTTTTCATCTTAGATTTCAGTCTTTTTTCTATAATAAATGTTATGAATATTTTATTCTACACCCTATCACGTACATGGAAAATATTTCTTCATCTCAAGATATTCTCATATCTTGAGAAACTCAAAAATCACTATCAACAAACCTTTCTTTCCACTGGATACTGCGGTGGACTAGGAGAAGCATAAGGTGATGCCACCATCTTTGCCAGGAAATGTGGCGTCATAAATTAGTTCGTTCAATAAAAAAACTCAAGTATTGAAGTCACCGAATCTTCTGAAAATAGTAGTTGCGCATAGAAAGAAAATTGAAAAGTTCGTCATTTCAAGAGTAGCCACACATTGGAAATACAGAAGTGATATATTGCAATCCGCTTCCTAAATTCTCCGAGATCCGCAAGAATTAAATAGTACAATTTAAGGTCAAATTACTGAAGTTTATCACCAAATAAACATTAACGAAAATGCAGCGGAAAAATGAGCTATCCTACAGTGATTTATAGTATAAGACAACAATCATGGGGTGATGTTCCGTAATCCTATTACCTCTGATTAGTGAAGTTTAGAAAAGTTTGGGACGGTGTCGTCGTTTTGGAAAAGGACTCCGAATGAAATGATAAGGAACAATAACATGATAAGTGTCTAATATGAACATTTGGATCTCACGGAAAGAATCAAATGCTCCATTATGCCCTGGCTAATTCTTTATTTAATAAGGAGCCGCATAATGGATTTATCCCCGTCAGCTAATTGAAACTGGAGAGCATTTCATAATTTGTAAACATTGTATGCTGTTCGGCATCACCGAACATGCGTCAATAGAAGATTCGAAAATGATGAAGGGATTGCACTTATATAAGTTTGTAATATGCTAATAACATGCACTAGTTACAGTAACTACTCCCGGACAAAACACGAGTAAACAAAACGATGCGATGTTACAAAGTTGGAAATGAACAGTGAGCGAAGGCGGGGTTTTTCGTTATCGTCAAAAAGGAAGAATTGTCGACAAGTGCGAGGAAAGAAGACTTTTCTCACAGGCGGTGAATGAATGATGGACTATAATTATATGGGAAGTGGACGATGTCCACCGAACAATTGTCAATGCATATTTAGTAAAGAAGCGTGGGAGAAGCAATGGGTCTTGTGAAGGTATATCTGATAATACTTCTAGTTTAGGCTTGTTACATGCTACCTAACAATTAAGCTTATTGTAATCTCAAATTGAGACTTAAGACTGACGAAATTCCCTCTTTTAATACCGTGGTCTGTAGTTAATAGATAAGAAATACGATGCTTTCATAAATCCTCTAAGATCTATTGTAAGATTTCGCTCTTCCTTCAGCCAAACATTTTTGATTAACAAAATGAAATTTTCAGCCTAACATTTTTTAATTAGAAAAATGACATCATCAAAGTGAAATTTTGAGCGGTATTTTCGTTCTGTAGAAAGAGAATCCCAAGAAATTTCTGGAAACATAAGAAACTGTCTTTACCACTTCAAAAGTTAACAAATGCAATATACTATAAAGAGATTTCAAACTCCCGTAGTAATTCTTCCGTAATCCAAAATTTCTTGAAAACAATGCTAAGAAAAATATAATAATTGTTTTCTCGTGCACCTCTTGAAATTACAATACTTTTCAGATATTAGATAAGACAGATTTTCTTCGATTACTTATACTCCCCTAAATAGCCATTGGTATATCTATCTATATATATTTACACTCATAGCATGTATATAATAGAAAACATAGACTACTGGTCATCAAATAACCAAATGATGGTCATCAACACTTCTGATGATGCTCCTTCCAATGGTTAGAAGTATATAAACACTAAGCAAACAAGATAAATGAACCAATAAGGATATAATATAGGAAATGAATAAGTGGAAGGGAGAAGATATGTATGAATGGGCCCGCTTTGCAGTACAGTTTCTAAAATGTATGAATAAGGAGGGGAATGAGGCAGGGCAGCAGTTTCTCAGAGTGAAATGTTGGTTCCCATGATTAGCATGGCGGATAATACGATTAAAATTACATAGACAGAAGGAACAACACAGCAACGGCCCTTTCGATTGCAATACCGACATAATATCCTCCCACGACAACGCAATCAACGCGTGTTCATATCTCATGCAATTTACCACACATTGATTGTCGTGTGTCATCATGCTATATGGAATTTTTACAGGAATCACTTGCTTGAGTAAAATAATGCATGTGCAAGATGAATTATTCAAAAATTGATGATCGCTTTTTAACCCCCCTCCTTTTTTAAAATGAAGTCATTCTGAATTTCCACTTTATCATAATTTGTAACTGGCATTTCTGATTTTGAGGATCTCGAATAAAAACCTGACTTTGGATAAGTATGAGAATCAAATTTTGAATGAGAAATAATTTACATTTTGAGTAGCTTGAAATAGACTAACTTGAAGAAACGTCTATCAACGTATTAATTCACGTCTATCAACGTGTCAATTCTACTACAAAACACAAAACACAACATGAAAAAACTTCCGTGAAAATTTGATAACAAAACACCGGATACGTATGATTAGAAATGACAGTTATTCATTCCGATCATGGAAGTAGTTGAGTTAATGAATTATAAACAACATCTCACATGCAACTCATAAAAACTACTGTTCCTCTTATTTTCAATTTTTTAAAACTAGTATAAGAGAAGAAAATGCAGTAATGCAATTCTAACGCTAACTCAGAAATGATAGGATTATAGTAGCTAAAATAAATTCAATCAAGTGGATATTAGAATATTAAATCTGAGGTTTGTGCGAACAGTGCTTCTGACAAAGTTACTTTTGTCACCTGTTATATGAACACTTTTTCCTTCTTTCCTTTCCTTTCCTGCACCCTTTTGCTATTTATCATTGTTGAACGGTGGATCAGTGAAATGGTTTATGGAAAAAAGAGCGATACTGATCGCGCCAAAATATTTTTTTATCAAAAGCTATTCTCAATTTTCCCATCGTTGCGAATTAGTGGCGATCGTTTGTTATGTTAATGCCATTCCTACTACCACTGTTTGCATCCACCACCTCGTTGAACTACTAGTGTGCCCTGGTGATTCGATATTATTTTTGGTAAAAACTAACAGTACAACGGACGGCATCATTTAAAGTTATAATGGATGAGAGGAAGACGGTTTGTGTGCTCTTTATTCAGTAATGGTAATGGCTATGGGAATTTTGACCTAACCATCCAACAATTTAGTTATTTGTGCTTCTTTTGATCTTTTTATCAACCCTTTAATGGAGAAAATCTTTATGAACGGGATGAAGTAGAATGTTTTGCATATGGCAATCTTATTCACTTATCAAGTATTGGATCACCTGATGAATTGATAGTTTGGCTGATTCCATATAGCTAACTTATTGTTACCATTTGAAACTTAAGGTAACTTTCAGCATTTCTGTTTTAGCAACATCATTAAGAGGCAGAAGGAAGATTGAAAGACAATTGTATTATGAGAAACAGGAATGAGCTAAACTTGAAACAGCAACATGCTACGGTAGAAATAAGGGAAAAGATCGGGATTGAAGGTTTTCGGAATGAGAAAGTCCGATACGAAATGAGTTTTGCATTGGATAGATGATGCCTCCTTCTGGACTGTCTTTCCCACAGCCTGTTTTTTTTCATCATCTTTTGCTTTGAACCATTGTTTGCAATGTATTGCTCAACTGAGCATAATGGCACCGAACGGAAAGGGCCACGGGGCAGTGGCAGGTCGGCCTTTCCTCTCTTCCTCACTTTTCATCATAAAACTGGCCCCTCTCATCTACAACAAATCTCAAAAATAGCGTGGGAATTATAGCATTATGCTTCCTTCTAGTTTTTGCAATTACCCGCTTGCTCATCTCCTTTCCTCACAAAAAATTCTTGCAGTATTCGAGGAGGCCTATTCAACATGTTCATCGTTCACACTATTTGAGGCGCACTTTTTGCATGAGGTGAAACCATACCAAAAGTGTGTGGGAAAACAGCAATCATAAACATCGATCCATTCTATGAAATTTCATCACTGACGCCTTGTTCATTTCATATCTGCACTCCTTCGAAAGTAGTAGTAGTGGTATACAATGCCTTCCATTACAGTGATGAGGTGTAATTAACGAAGGTGAAGGTGTAAGGGTCAAACAGTAGATCATCCTTTACTGACCACTTTACATCAAGGAACTTGCAGTTCACTAGTATTCATAAATATACAGATACACATCATCTATGCAAATATAAATCCATTAGAAATATATTCCATTTAGATAACAGTGCACACATTTCATGTATGCAAATTATGCACGCTTCATCGGATATTAATTGATAAGACACATTTGTTACTAGTAAGATGCGTCATCAATTGTTGCGGCTACTGATTGGCCCATATGGAATGTATCGGATACGGACGCATATATATATATATACTGACGATCATAAATAGATTCATATTGCAAATCACTTTCAACTTTTATTTGCTACAGAACTTAAACATGGGAAGTATTGAATACCAGGTGTATTAATAATCTCCAGAAAGAAGTGATTTAGATTGATTTACTTCGTATCTCTCCAATTAAATACATTTGATCATGTTAGCTCTAACATCTGGTGCGTTTTTTTTTACGGAAGTAGGAAAGCCGTTCTTTTTTGTCTCAATCAATAATGTCTGGAAGCGATATTCGAAATTCATCATCTATCAAGGACAAAAATAATCAATGTTGAAAGAAGCCTTATCGATAAAGCCTAAACGTGGTATTCAAATGTGATGTAATTGCTCTAAGATATATGTAAAAATCTTCCTCCTCATGTTCCTTAGAATGAAATTTAATCGAGTACGAAAAAAAACCAAACTTCCTTTCCAAGATGCTATGAGCAACAATTAGCTGGCACTTTTTAATATCACAAAAAATGGGCAGGGATTTGCCTAGAAATGCAAGAAATGCAATTTCTAATCAAGGAAAATTTTGACATGACAAATTTCGTCGAAATAATGAAAGCCTCGTTTAATCCTACGAGAACGGATAAACTGGAGCCAGAGGTCATCATTCACTAGCCTTAAACAAATTTGGCTTGTAGGTTTTACTCAAACTCCTGAGTTCCAAATAACATCACTGTTAATTTTCTCATGATTTCTCTTATGTGAA
This sequence comes from Cercopithifilaria johnstoni, assembly GCA_916381525.1. Classification (NCBI taxonomy): domain Eukaryota; kingdom Metazoa; phylum Nematoda; class Chromadorea; order Rhabditida; family Onchocercidae; genus Cercopithifilaria; species Cercopithifilaria johnstoni. The sequence continues at coordinate 113,329 of CAKAEH010001570.1, read as the reverse complement.
GTTTCTTCTTCTGGAGATCTTCAATTATGAACTTTGAAGAAATCAAGGCATTGGAAAAATCAATGCCTTTTTCGTATAATACATTACACCGGTTCAAACATTTGTGGTATCGATTAGGTCCTAATCAAGATAGTCGTACTTATTCAAATTCTGTTACCTTTCTTCGCTGTCCATTTTAATAGTCCGATAGACATAAAAAGGCTATATTGATAGGAAAATGAGTTTAATATGTGAATCCATAAATTTTCACAAGATTCTGGTTAATCGTGCTTAATACATTTTCGTGTTTGCGTCAAAAAGTTATACTAAGAAGTTAGAGAGAGCTTACAATACTTTAAATATTTGGTCATACAGAAATATTCTATAAGTATCTATCGTAAACTAACTTTCTAAAATTTGTGATTCAAACTGTATTTAATTGATTTTTAACTTCCTCTTTCTACTAATTAGGTAGGAAAGAAATAAATTTTAATTAAGCAGTAGAAAGATTCCCTCATTGAGATGTTCTACTATTGAGAGAAGTGAAAGAATTGTTGCAATTATTTCCACTATGTAATATAGTCGCAGCTAAATTGAAGTGTGATGAAACCAATTATCCCTATAGCAATATATTCCTAATAGCTCAATACTAATTTCGGTCTCAGTTGATCTACAAGATCTATTTTATGCAGATCTTTACGATGCATCCTGTCTCTTTCGTTGATGTAACTGAGGGATATCTAAGAATACAGTCATCATTACACATTTTGCGGATCACATATAGTTTCATGAATATGCTGCGGCAAAACAAGATTGAGAAATTCTTTGATGAATGAAGATATCAAGCTTATTTACTCTATGTATTATCATTGACGATCATACCATAAACATATTATATGCTCAAACAGGAAACCAGAAGTTAAAATCTTTTAAAGATGAAAAAAATTCGTTAAAAAATGTACTGCATTGTACCGCACTGCAATATCTCATAATTACAGAGCGGTTTGAAGTCTCAAGATCCTAAAATTACAGAAAATGTCACGATCAGTTTTACGAGTGATCTTTATCTTAGATGCCTTTAATATCAGCATCCAATAATCTCCGTTTTACCGCTCTGCAAATATCACTCACACCTTTTTGCTATTCTTAGGTAGCATACACTGTCAAACTTCGTGGCGCATTTTACAATTTCTAACATTATAAACGGAGATTAAAAAAATTTTTAAAAGAAATAAAAATGCCATACTAATAAATTATTAATTTGGTAAAGAATGACGCATTCTGAAGGTTAAGTTTTATCTTACAATTCAGATTAAAACTTCGCATCTTTCGTGTGTCACGAATTATATCATTGAAGAGTAGCCCTCAGAAAGAAGTGGAATCTATAGACATTAAGATCTTTGAAAAGGATTTGAACACTTTCTCCAACTAATAACTACAACAAATACAACCATTTTGCTAAAGATAAAAACTAGGTTGTTCAATGAGGATTATGGAACTGAGAACTACTGGAATGGAAATGTCAAAAAGAATTATGTGGTAGCGGTTAAAATTTTAAACATGTGACATAGAAACAGAGATTAGATGCTTAAAATGACGTCGTAATTTTGCAACAGAAATATCGCATTCTTTGAAGAAGTTGCTCCTACTTCAACCAACAACAAATATTACAATAACAATTATCATGGTACCCTTCATCGTTGATTACTTTACTAATTTGGATTACAGAAAACAAAGGCAAAGTTTCATTGAAAATTTGGACTTTACAAAATTCAAATTTTCAGCTAAACTCAAATCTCATTGAATGTTTAATTAACATTAAACATTTGCAACTCTGAATTTTGGAATTTGCGAAAATTTGCTTGCTTGATTATCTGATGACCTTGAACGATAAGCTACATACGATATACACATGTGTTTACCAGTAAATTTATTAATCAAATCTTACGGTGCTCATTAATTCTTTATTATTTCTTCTTTACCACGGTACGTTTGGTTGATAATTCCGAGATTTGGAAATAGGATGACTTCTTAACGCAATAAATTTTTGTTATTCTTTCTCATCTATTCTCTCATTCTGCAAAATATGATTTATTTCTTATTGTAATATATATACATGTTTATTCGAATTAAAAAAATTTTCATGTTTAGATTTGTGCGGCGCTATAATTAGAAGTTCTTTCATATATAAATAATAATAATAATAAATATTATCTTAATTATTTGGTGCGATGAACAGTTAACTATTCCAACGATTGTTGCAGTATCTAAGAAATTACAGTGAAGAAGTGGCCCTGATTTGCGTGTTTACTTTTAAGATTCAACTTTGCCTGATATGATTCCTTATGAAAATTCTCAGGGAAGTATTCTCAGGGAAGAAGGGAATGACAAATTATAAGCCGATAACAACAAAGTAAAGTAAATTGCTATTTACAAATTAAACTACTATTTTTGAAAATACAGCATTACAAAAAACATCTTCAATAGCATATTGAACTATGACTTCTTACTTCTTAGTATCTCACCTTATTAATACTTATCTTTATTACCTTATTAATTCTAATAATCCTTGTATTTGATATAAAGTGTATCGATTAAAGTAAAGAAATCATAGGATGACTAGCGTTTTATGCCAGTTCATCGTGGAAACTTTATTTAACCTAAGTAATATCACACCTTTTGCAATAACATTACAAATTGAGAATTCGTCTTACAGTATTGTAAACAGCGGCTGCATCAACAACATACCTTGAAGAAATCGTTCAATGGTGAATATAAATGAGAATGAATTTCTATTTATCTAAATCAACTTGTATTTATTCCCATAAGCTGAGCACATTTTGCCAATCTTAATGTGTTAATCTATAAAACTTCGCCTTCCGATTACCTAACTGGTTTAGTAGAAAATTTAATTTATGCTCAAGAATTTCGAACCAGTTCTTCAAGTCATTCTATTCAACGGATTTTTTATTAACGAAATTGTAACACGAATGGAGGAAAAAACGAACGAAGAAATGCAACATTCGATAGTTCTAAATGGGCACCATAAAAGTTGAAAATAAATCATTGCATTTACGACACTATCTCATCACTACAGCCATATTGTGCTAGAGATATGGTGAAATTTTATATTCTTACTATCCCTGAAACAATCTTTCGTTATCTTTTCTATTTCTCGAAATTAACAGAACCAGTATACTTCATACATTCAGAAATTCAATACAGTTTTTTTTTCGTGTTCTACATTTTCGTATCTTTGCAAAATTTTTGACTTAATTCAAATTCAATTTTTTCAAGATAATAAATAACGGGTGATGATAAAGGAGAAATAGAGAAATGGATCAGAATATGAAGACATTATTTGAATGTTTTCAATATGGAAAATAGCGTACGTGAACTTGAATGATTTTGCTGGTATTATAAGACGAATATTCAAGGAAAAGAAAGAATACTTTGAAAAATTAAATAAAGCTAAATTTAAATGAAAACTATTTCTAAGGAACTAATGTCAGCAAAGTATTCCACTCAAAATGAATCCATTAAGAAATCCATTAAATGATCATCACTTAAATTAGTGGATAAATCACAACAAAAACCACTCGAAATACCACAGCTATTTAATTTAACTATAAATAGGAAAAAAGAAGTTATGAAAGAATAATGAATTCAGGTCAATAATCGCAATATCAGTCTTGTAGCAATAAGATTAAATGAGGGGAAACTAAAAATCGATCAACTTAAAAAGCATTGTGTTTTAATAGTGTTTGAAATTCTTTGTGAGTTTGTTATGAATTTATGATTAGATTGTGAAATACACCGTATTTCGCTTTAATTTTTATCAGCCCGATCTTACTAGAGCAGGAGAGAAATTAGTCGGAAGTTCTAACAATTGCATCTAACATTAGCTGATCGATTCTACAGTCTAATTCTCTTCACTGTTAATTATTAAATTTAATTTAATAATAAAAACAATGAATTCAACCTCTTTAATTAATCTCTATATGTTATTGGTAGCATCAAAATAAATGCAATAGAAAATAAACAAATTATTACTAAAATAAGTTTATCGAACGTTGCAACAAGCATATCAATTTTCCGTTCAAAAATTCCCGAAAGTGATTATTTTCCAAGGACATTTGGTTTGCCGACATATATGTGCACTACTGAAATGACAGTAATTTGAAAAAGTCAAAACTTCAATTATCCCATTAAAGTACAATAAAACATTTCTCAAATCATCACAGAAATATTTATCATTAACCAAATTCGGCATGCATACCGTACCCGTCGACTTTGTTGTCTGTTCTTGCCTTGACGAAGAGATGATACGTACCTACTACCTAGGTCATCCTATCAATCTTGATTCATGATCATGACAACAGCGCGTGGCCTTTTCTTTCATCTAGCCGATAAATAACTACGCATAGACACATGGAATCGACGGAGGGATAATAGAAAGAGGGCGCCGTACAGGTAAGGACGTACAAAATTTAACGATAAGATAGATTACAAATCAGCATCTGATTGAGATTTATTATAGCCTCAAAATGTTTCGAGCATGCCAAGTAGAATGTTGCCAATTTTGCACTCAACAATTTTCGAAAAAATGTGAATTGTAGTTATTTCAGTGGATGAAATATTTTTAAATCATCAAGAAGTACCATCAAGATAAATCTATCAAATTTTATCTGTTTCACCTACTTTAATACTTATGATGCATTACTCCAAAATCTTTCTAACTTCATATAATTTAAATCCAATTTAAGTATCGATAATTTAAATCCAATTTAAGTATCGAAGCATCAATCCTATATATGATGGAAAGCCAACGACTACCGATATTGGTGTACTTGTGGAAATTGCATGTTAATATAAATATACATAGGAGTTTGTTGAGAACAGTCTACTTTCCAGATCGAGGTGGAGTTGATGGATCACAGGGCGATCTTAGATGATATTGGGACGACTTCCCATTTTATAACTATTTCTCTCTGAAACCTGTCTTTTCCTTTACTTTGTTCTTAGATTTCAATACTTTGGGCGCGGGATAGAAGTCATTCAAACTAATCTTATATTTTTGTGATATCGTTTTTCCCTAAATAATAACAAAGGACGATCATATTGTCCATCCTAGTGATTGATTTTAATTTATAGTAAGTCTTGGAATATCTATGCTTTCATTAAAATTGCTCAGTTTTTTCGAAATCGGCTATAAATTACGAAAAATGATATTACATGAAATAAGTACAATGCTTTAAATTTATTGTAGATGAGTACTCCTGTCGGTTTCAACACTTCCCAGTCGCAACAGCACACTTCACAGCAACAGTCACAAATAGTAAGACCTATGGGGCACAGTCTTCAGGGCGCTCCACAGAGCCATCCTCTATTTTCACGTCTCGAAACACTCATCCAGACAATTGGTGATGCCGGCCAAAGAGATGATCTCAAGTTGAAAGCTTTACAGGTAATTGATTTGACACAATACACGAATTACTGCATCTGTTTCACCCCAAATTATCTTGAGTTATTTTATCGAAAATAAAACAATTTATACATTCCAGAGTAAAATCTACTAAAATCTGCAATATATGAGCACTGGTTTTGAAACCTTTGATTAAGAAAAGTAAGAAAGGACAGTATTGTCCAGTAAATTTTCTGAGTAAAATTCTAGAATTCACGTTTGATTGCTTGGCTAGCAGAAGTAATGTATGGTATCGAAGTAAATATGTTTTGGTAGGAACAGTAATAGCATAGATTAGTTCCTTCATGATCAGTTTTTTATCATTCGAGGCACAAGTACTGTTAAGTGATGTTCACTTTTAATATCTGAATTAACGATTTTTCAATATTTGAATCCTTGAAGTACAATTCACCGAGCATCTGATTACTGTGGACATGAAATTTCTCCCATGTATATTTTTTCTTTTTGTTTATTAAATCACATACTTTTCAGGAAATAAGCAATAGTTTTGAAGAAATGGCAACTACACCAGCTTTCCAAATAGTGCAGGAAAACCTGTTGCGCACATTTTTGAAAATTTTTCAAGATACTGTACCTCAATTTATTGGAGAAAATAACACACAGGTACAATCATTATGGAATGAATCATTACCAATCATAGGAATGGATTTTGCGACATATTCAAAATAGTACAGAATTATGGAGCAATCTTTAAAAGAAACAATGAAAAATTGTATCAAGATATCTGACTCGTTATAATGAAAATTATGTAATCAAAACTGCTTCACTTACCTTGTCAGAATTGTCCAGATTTAAAAAGCATAACATGAAATATTTCAGCAGTTACGGAAGTTGATACTTGAATTAATACTTCGGATGAACTGCAATGAAATCGTTAAACAGTACGCAAAACTTATCCTTACTCAACTTACAAAAGTAATTCAAGTTGAGAATGAAGAAAATGCTGTTATTGCTATCAAAATTATCAGTGAGCATCAACGTGCATTTAGGGCTGTCTTCACACCCGAGGTTTTTACTCACTAAAATTTGAATTTTATTTTTCATTCTTACATGTCATTCACTCACTTACAAGGTTACTTTAATTTCTTAAATGTCGAAAAATTTTATTTATCCACCATGTCATGCATACCATATTAAATTACTGCAGTGCATTAATTTTTATTTGAGATCCCGGCAATTATCAACCATTTTAAAGCATTGTATCGTGATATGCCGCAGCACATCACTAGTGGACGCATGTTTGAGCAGCGAAATCTTCGACATTGCGGAATGGAAGATAGTGTAATTGAATCCGTAAGTTATTGATTGGATTCTAATAGCATAATGGATTCTTTTGTAAACTGCACATTTCCCTGTAGTTGAAAAAAAATTTTTTGCTGAAAAAGCACTGCAGAAATTTGCATGTGAATAAAGCATTTGATATCGTTAATATATTACCATCAACAAACAGCTGTTTCACAGTTACGGCTAAATGCACTATCAAAGGTAGTGAAGTATGAATGCGATTTCTTCGAAAACATATTTCAGTCACTTCAAAACTGTTATATGCCCACAATTGTCTACCTTCCCGAAGCTTCGGGAGATGGTACTCAGCGTGACAGTGGTTACTCTTTGATCCCACGCGCTTCGCAGAGTGTAAAGGTTTTGTCAGAAGTGCCCATGTTCTGTATTATATTGTTTCAAATTCATCGTCATCATATTCAGAATGAGGTTTGTTTTAGGGCTCATATTTAAGGAAATTAATAAAACCTCTAATCTTCTTTGTTCCTAAAGTGTTAAGTTGGAAAATCCCCCCCCCCCCTATGATAGTAATGTTATAATAATTAGTTGTCTCTATATTTCATGTCAGCATCAATAATAATGTATGATTCCGATTCAGTGCTAAACTTTGGGTAATTGGTTGAGAACATTGTTAAGCTGACTGAGATTTTTTTTTAGAATGGAGATCTTTTTTTAATCATTCAATTAAGTACTTAGGAAAGGGAAAGCAATTATTTCAACTTTTCCAGTTCCATAAAAGATAAAGTTTGCAGTTGATAGAAATAATTTCGCTTATGGTGCAATACTGTACACTCTCAATACCTCACGATCAGCAAAGTAGTACTTCATTCAGCACAGTACTGGCTGATGAATTTTATAGTTCGCAAGTGCGAGCACTGACATTTTTGGGGTTCATCTCGTCACGTTCCGCTGTGGTTAGCGTTTTTTTCAGTACTGTTAAGTTACATAAAAATTTTCTCATTATTTTATGGTTGACACTGATTATTCGTAATTGTCAATTCCAAATATTTATCATAAGTACTAGATGGCCGTTTTCATGTTGGTTGGTCATTGTAATTTAAATTTAATTTATAAATTGTTCATATAACTGACACTTAAAATGATATCCTCCGGAATTAGTTTTCTAATCGAGCTAATTTACTATTCAGTATTGTATTTCGTAATTAAAAAACCTTAGATATCTTAAGAAATTCATTTTCAATATAATGTTATCAGATTAAAATCAGATGTGCTTTATTTCATGAACAGATCTTAAAGACTTTTGCTTGATATTCGATCTCATTGGAATAAAATCGAACTTGCTATATTCCTTACTGCTTATTATCTTTCCTATAAACTTTACTAAGCTATTCGTTCATTTTTAGTTCAACGTGAGCGAAGCGGTAAATAATCATGGAACACAAATAGTCCAATCGATAATGCAAATGTTGGAGCGTTGTCCACATGAAAACTACTCAATGAGACGCGAACTAATTGGGACAGTGAAAAATATTTTTGTCACCGACCTTCAAACTAAATTTATTCCAGTTATCCCGAAACTCTTTAATGAGAATCTGATGTTAGGTAACGGATTCAGTTCGATGGATTTTCTAAGGTTTGCTGTATCTTAAAATCATTGATTTATGAAGGAAGCTTACTGTGTCACATTTTTATGTCTGTCATCCCTCTTTATTTGTTTTCGATTTTTTGATCTAAATTCTAGCTCAGATGAACACTTGGAAAGAATGTTTAACTGCTCTGAATGACTTTGAAATTGCCCTAACTGTCCTCGCTCTTAAAGCATTTTCAAATTTTTTTAGATTTTCAGACAATTTTATATGATGTGATCTTGCAGGCCAACGATGTATACAATGCTAGCAGATCTTGTGCATCATGTACGCGGTCATCTCTCTTACAATCTGCTCTGCTGGTCGGTAGTTCCATTATTTTTGGGAATGTTCACCGTATTTTTCAATTTCTTATTATATTTAAAGCAATTCTTTCCAAAACTAAAAATCACTTTTTCAGCTCAGTTTATGCATTTACAAAAAGTATGTTTGACCCAGCAATACAACCTACAGTGCAGTCGATGTGCATCAAGTTAATGATGAATCTTATTGAATCATTTGTTATTACCGAGAAAAATCATCCCGATCAACCAGTAAGTTTGCACTATTAACGAATTTCCATTTCAAATTTCTATCATGACACAGCATTACTCGAAATAGATAATACGCATGGAGAATTTTTGACATTATTTTCAACTTATATAAAATTTAATTCATTTTCAACAATACGTGTGAGAAAAATAAATGATAGAACGTGTTTGTTTAATTTTATTTTAGTGCCGTGATATATTGTTTTGTTTGCTGGAAAATTATGTACGGAAGCTTAAATGGTTGGCACGATACCAAGTACCGATAATATTAGAAAAAAATGCAAGTAATATCATGAATACACCTTTACTCTATCCTGATAGAAGTGTTAGGTATTATTTCTTTTATTTATACAATTTTTGAAAAACAGACTTACTACCGAGATCGAAAATGCACTATTTTCAATGCATAACAGTCAACTTAGCATGAATTTCTTGTAAATAAAAAATTCTAAGTTTCTCGTTTTTGATAGATAAATTTTTTTCTTGGTAGATGTTTCATACTAAAAAGGCTCATTTTTCACATTTTTTTTTGAAGTGGTTCAAAATTTATTAGAATTTCAGTGCAAGATTTATATTAACTAATATTTTGAAGCGTATCTATATTTGCAATATAAAATACTTGAATTATGAAACTAACAATATTTTGTATTCATTTTTCAATTTATTATATTACACACTGAAATTTTTAGCACTTCCCAGTCATCACGCAGTGATTTTTCCTTTGCAAATGGTAAAAGCAAAATGGATGAGGTTAATTTTGACTTTTTTCACAAATTTTTCAGTTTTTTACATTCTTCCAGTGATACTTGAAGCTAAACCGCGAGGGCATAATCTGTCGAATGTTAGCAACTTCCGTTGAATAATACATTTATATTAAAAAATTTATGAAAAAAAAATATTAGCAAAAATTTTTTAAAATTTTCAAAATTATTAATGTGGTATATCTTAGGCAGTCATGCATAACAAGGTGATTAAAGAAGATCCAACATCACCACTTTCCTCCGAAAGTGACTTCGATTTCAATACCTGGGATAATGAAAACGAAAAAAATCACACTTCATCATCTTTCTCTCTTCCAGTATCAACAAAGACAGGGAAGGTGAGGTCCTTATTATGAAAATCAGACAAGATTATTTTTTCTAATAAAATTCACAAAGATTTATTTCTGCATGCATGGATATAAAATAATTTTGTCCTGTTACTATAATCTCTCCCAACAGCATAGTATGAAAAACCGAATGGTTTGCAGATGTTGTGAAAAACTTATTGATATTTACTTTTTCCTTATTGAATTTGTAGACATTCAGCCATATGCCTGTATTTTATCATCTATTATTTACAGACATCAACACCTGAAGAGATATTAAGCCAGTACTGGGTTACTGGTATTCCATCTTATACTCTGCTTGAATGCAGGAACATGATCCGAGTGCTTGTTCAAGCCTGCAAACATGCCGTACACGCTTTGAAGGATACTCATGCTACAAATCGTTAGATTTTCTTTCTCACTAACAGCCAACTTAAATTGCAACTTATTTACGTTTGTAATTTAATATGAATTTGTCTATCCAATTTTTATCATTGAGTGGTATGCATAAAGACCATATTTTTTGCAAATTTTGAATTTTTTAGTCAAAATTAGATAAAACAATATTTAACACCTGTCATCATAAATTGCTAAACTAACGTATATCAAGCCAATATTCTTGGTCATGGTGGTTCATACCTTTCATCGTGCAACATATAGTTGTCTTACCTTATTTCATAATTATTTATTACATACAGTTGTAAGTGATTATTCTTCAGACTTAGAAATGATTTATTTTTTACTGAATTTATTAATACTTCATTGAAAATTAAACATTCAGATGCAATACCGCCAGATTATGAAGCAAAGATAATTGAGCAGCTTTTCCGTTATGGTTTACGATGCCTCGATATATATGTTATTTGCCCAATGTCAAATCAGGTTCCATCAACACAGCAAAGGTTAGTCTTTTCCTTTTTTGACCTTCTTAAATTCAAAAGATGAAAAGGAAATGTGCATCTGAGGGAGAATTTGTAATACCATTAAAAATGAAAATAAGCGGAATGAAAAATGTCATCAAACTGAATTAAGGTTTTCAAACGGTGTACGCACAAAAGAGGAGAAGGAAGTTTTAGAGCTTTTTGGTTCCATTTTTACATTACTGAATCCATCAATTTTCAAAGAAATCATATCAAAACGAATTGATGTAAGTCTTAAAACTTTATGCAAACCATTTCTTTTACCATTTTTTTTTCATCTTATCATTATTTATTCACAAAATTTCATTTTTCAGTATTTCATCGAAAGATTGGCTTCAAATTATGGACTTCAAATTATATGTAGTTCATTGCTTGTCAATTCTCTAACGTCAGCCAATTTTGGCGATATTTTAATCCGATTCCTTATGAAGAAATTACCAGATTTAGCTGGTAAGTTCTTGTTTACTCCATTCTTCCTGTTAGCAGTGTTTCTACTGTTTTGGAATAGTTCAATGTAATATGCAAAATATTTAATCCAGATTTCGGTAATAATGGTATGCAATTCAGGAGATTTTTTCCGTATCATCAACCGCGAAAAACTGGTTAGCACAGAAAATTAGAAGGATATTACCTATGTCGAAAATGTGTTTGATAGTATGACTGTAGAGATTAGAGTTTCATAACATATCCCAGTGATATGTTATGAAACAATGCTGTGAAAAATAATATATTGAAGAGTAATACTTCGTATGGGATGAAATTTCAGAGTGTTCGGAAAGGTCTTTCCTCTGGTTAAAACTGTTCAAAATTGTATTCTCCTCAGTTGGTTCACAACCTTCAGGATGCGCAGAAAATGAACGAATGCTTCGAGTAGAACTTCCAGTTTTTTTCGTGATGTCCCAGAACTTCAATAATATGAAATATTGCTTCCTCCTTTGATCAGAGACTTGCTATTTTTTTTGCAGTAACATAAGCAATTTGCATTTTTTCATTTATTTAAAATTCTGATCACAGAAATATCTGAAGCTTCATTAAATTCTTTTTGCAGCCATATCTACATGATTTGGTGTTGCATTCGATGAAACTGGCTCTGCGAGCACGAGAACCAATTAATTACTTCCTTCTGCTTAGAGCGCTTTTCCGGTAATTTCTCTATTTTTTTCCTCAATGGAGTATTTGAATTAGTAGTAATTTTTCTCTCAATGAAGTATATGGTAATGATTTTTTCCTCAATGAAGTATTCGAAATAGTTTTGTGCATTGTTTGGTTTGTTGTCAAATGTCCTATGAGTAATACATTTATTTCTTTTTTCGTGTCTACTGTTTCGAAATTTCCGATTGGCTTTAGTTGGATAAAGCATCGACTGAGAATTGCTTATAGTAAGTAGGTTACAGAATTACTGGTCATCAACTTTGGATCTGCATAATGCAGAAGATTTTCAGCAGATTATCGGTCATATTTTATTGAATGTGGATATTAACTATTCCTTTTGAATTATACCTAATAGATTTGCATTTGCAGTGTTAAACGTATATATATATATATATATATATATATATAAAAACTTTAACGAATGTCAATTTTAATAAATACATAGAGTCCTTTGAGAACTGTATGAACATCTATAATTTCTTAATCATTTCAGTTCAATTGGCGGAGGAAGCTACGATTTGCTTTACCAAACATTTCTGCCTCTTCTGCCGACACTTCTGCACCAGTTAAATCGTCTTCAGTCAAGTACTCATCGGGCACAAATGCGTGAATTGTTTATTGAATTGTGCTTAACAGTACCTGTAAGGTAATAAAATCAGCTTTGCTGAAAATCTTTTTTAAAGATCTCTGATTTTATTCGTCATTGTCTTCCAAGTAATATAGTAAGACTTCGAAAATATTTCTTTTTATTCAGGTTGTCATCACTGCTGCCTTACCTGCCCTTACTGATGGACCCATTGGTATGCGCTCTGAATGGAAGTAGTAGTCTCATTCAGCAGGTTCATGATTTTTTTCATTATATAGATATTTCATTTTGTGAAATCTGTCAAAAATTTTACAAATCCAGCTCATGCATAATTGTAGATAGGTAGATAGGCTACTTATTAGTAATATTTCTATAGATTTTTTAGTTATATTTTCATTTGATCACAACAAATTTGGCTTAGCAAACTGATATAATGCGAGACAAGGATGGAAATAAATAATGCATCAATATAGTACATCCATGACAGAAGTCCAAATCTTACCAGCTGTGAAATATTGCAGGGTTTGCGTACTTTAGAATTATGTGTTGATAATTTACAACCTGATTATCTTTACGAACATATGGCGCCAGTTCGAGCTGAACTTATACGTGGTTTATGGCAGTGCATGTCAAGTCAGGAAAAAAACGCACCACAGATTGCATTTAGGTCTTACTGATTTCGACTTTTTTATTGTCTCACTTTAATCATAATGGAGATTGTGAATACGGATTTCATGTGTGTGTAAGCGGTCTGAAATTAATATTTTGGTGAAAATAGAATAGGATTTGTAATAAGGACTGAGAAATAAAGAGAAATCAAGAGATCATTGATCTTTCATGCTTTAAAAATCGAGAACAAGTAAGGAATAAATATTACATCCAGAATTTTGGGAAAATTTGGTGCATCGAATCGGAAAATGTTAACGGATCCTCAAAACTTGGTATTTAAAGATGAGCACTCGTTCGAATCAGCAGCATTTCAGTTGGTTTTTGAACGGCCTTCAGCACACGTTGCATTTAATGAAACATTATCGGATGGGGCCCAGGTTTTCATTTTCTTATACTTATAAGTACTGAAACTGGTTCAAATGAAATATGAAGGACAATTTTACTCGGTAATGCGAGTTGATTTCTACTTTAATTGCTTTTCCGCCTTCCAATAAAGTCTTTCTACTTAAAATAGGCTCCTGTTTTCAGCATAGTAGGAGCAATCCTCATTACTTCTGTGAATTAAATATTTCGGAAGTTGTGAAAGAATCGGTGAAACATTTGCGTTCACCATTTGTGGTTGATGCATCCTTTATTATGGCAACTTCACAAACAATTCCGGGAGGAATACGGATTTCATCTCTGACTATGCGACGCCATGCATTTCGAATAGTTAGAGGAGTGATTTTGAGCGCTTTGGCACCTACCAAACGCGGAATTTTAAACAATCCGTTCTTCAAAAAGCATCTTACCGGCAAACTTTTGGTAATTTTGTTTTTGCTAGTGTAATCAACAACATCATTGAAAATAACTGTAAAGACAGTAGTTTACAGAGACGAAATGGGTGCAAAGGGATACGTAATAATTCGAGAAATTTCAGGAACTGCGTACAAAAGACGCGAGTAGTTTTCAATTAGATTACCAGTGCAGCAATCGATATTCACGAACTCTTTACCTTGATGCTTTACTTGGGCTGTTTTGTAAGTTCGAGTTTTTTTACAAGCAGTTTATATTATAGACGGCAAACAAAATTTATGCCACTCTGGAAAATATCAGCATTGTCGAATGAAAAACCATTTAACTGAATTAGTTTGAAATTAAAAAAGTCTGAAGGTTATGAAGTTCAGAAATTACTATTTGTAAGGCTTTATTCTATCGTCATAAGCATTCTTTTTTTTTTCAGACGCAACAGCTGCAGTATTACAAGAAGCAACCAGTAATGTTATGGACTTCTTTTGCATGGTTATGCGGCATTTAACAATTCAGATTATTTTTGAACAGTGCCGAGGTAGATTTTTTTTTAATTTTAAAGATATCTAGCCATCGAATCTGCTCTCCATTTCTTAGTGTTTGGAAATTACATTTTTGAAGTCTCCGCTGTTTCTTCGATCTAAAGAACATGCTCTTTTAGTCTTAAACTTTCTCGCTGTACTTGATTGTATGTGACTAGCTGTGTTGTGACTTTTTCAAAAACATTTAAATGACTGATTTTAGTTATTAGAGTCTTACTCTTTTATCTTCTGTTGGCATTGGTTTTAAAAAACTTACTTCTCTTATAGAAAAAAGCGATATGATTGCGGATCGCGATCCGAACTCCATGGATTATACTGTCCTGATTGATAGCGTATTGCTTGCTTTAACTGATCCATGTAAAGAAGTATGCCAGACTGGCCTTATGGCACTGAAATTGATCTGCGAGACAACAGTAGCTCTACTCGGTAGTATCAGCAAAGTAATTTACTTATCAAAAACTTTTAAAAAGCCGTTTCTAAAATAATCATCAGTAAACGATTATGACTAGTATGCATAACTGCAACTCTGTGGATGCTAAATGAGGGTTTGTATAAAAAGGTGGCAGTAAGGTAAACAGGAAAATTAATGCCAAAAACATGGAGATCTAAATCCTGCTTTGAGGCATTGACATCTAAATATGTCCCATCGACGCCTGCATTGTCATGGGACGTAAATTTGTTCCATGTGAGTAGAGCAGGTTATTACTATTGATATTTTGGACCGTACTGCGGATTTTTATATTGATACTGTTGTAACCCCAACAATTTTCTGTTGCTGTGCATATCTCTTACTGAAATTTCAGGCAGCCAACACTATATTTTTTCAACAAATTTTGGAACGAGCAACTAATCTTTGTTATAACGAGCCATGGTGCATTCGTCTTGGTGGATGCTTAAGCATCAAATTTATCTTGATGAACTTTCCGCTAGCTTTCGTTATCAGTAATATTGATACCATCCTTTGCGCTTTATTTGAGGTGCTTTCTTGAACATTTTAATGGTTATGTGGAATTTTGAACCGGGTAGTTTTAATGTTGGACATTGATTTCTTTATGGATTTTCCTTAATGCCAAGAATTACATAATTTATCATCAAATTTAGATTTATCTTTCTTTAAATTTAAAGAAATACTTTTATGAAGTACTGAGTCATGATTTTATAGGTTATTGTTGGACTTGTGGAGGATGTTTCCAGTTCAGCTGTCGATGTTGCAGTTGCCACATTGGATTTGTTATTGAAAGTATTTAATTTTATGGTTCAATCGAAAAAATGGAAGTCTAAATATTTAAGGATTTTATAATGTTTGTTCATCGAACTATTCCGTTCCTCTTTTAATTCCAGGTCTGTTTCGGACAATCACCAGTTCATGAGAAAAGGAAAGAAGCCATTAAATGTGTAGTTGGGCGAATTATTGAGAACCTTTTGAGCCCTTCACAAGTTCTTAACAAACAGGTTGATTTTCTTTCTTATTTATTAAATATTCATGATGTGACATTTCACAGACTCAAATTTTTTTAGTGTCAGAAAATGCTTACGATGTTGGCAGACTATACCGAACTTTCACAGTGCGAATTGCTTGCATTACAAAATGAGTTACTAAGAGAGTTCTTAAAAAATGGTATGATAGATCACAAAAGAATGTCTCTTGATCAACAAATTATCTTCGAGGTTTGTGAATCTCACCTGTTTACTTTAATTTATTTAAATATTGGAAAATCGATATAGTCGCAATTATACATTAAAGTCTTTCAAAAAAAAAAAAAAACGTTTAATGAGCAGCGGTAAATACGGACACTGTCTGAATAAACTTTTACTTTCTGGCTTGGAAGAATAAATCACACAATTTTGACTATGTAGATTTAGTTCTGAAAAGAATGAATGTGAGTGCTTGAAGATCAATCTATTTCAGGATGCTTTTGTTTTCATTTTTTCCGTTCGACCAGTACCGCAGGAATTTATATTGGAAAAATTTCCGGAAAACGATTATGTTTCTCGGCTTTTATCTATTTGCAATGCTACCGGAAAAGAAATAAGGAACAGACCAAATTATAAACCATCAATGCGATTCCTTGCCGTCATGCATCATTCGCAACTCAATTCACGCGTCATCGCTTTACGACAATCAACTATAAGTTAGTATTTCTTTTTTTGTTTTTTTCATTTCATGATGAAGTTATGATCCATTCTATAACTTGAATATTGTTGATTTTTATACCCTGAATATTCCTGAATGTTGCTGATTTTTCAAGATTTTACAACAGATATTCATTGTAGTCAAAATCAACATAAATTGGAGAAGGAAGTTTTGCAAAATTTAGGAGCATTGGTAGCATGTTGTATTGCATCTTGTGGAGAATTAAAACAAGCAATGGATCATGACCCACTGTTTCCACATCACAAGCAAATATTCGAAGCAATTTTAAAATGTCTTACGGAAGAAAATGAGGAGATTCAGGATGCTGCATTCAGCGCATTAAAAGAAGTTGTTTCTTATTTGAGTTTATCGTTTATCAGCTTAGCATTTTCTCTGCTGTGTGGGATAATATTTCTTTTCATGCTGTATAAAACTATTCACATTTCGCATTTTCTGTTTTATTTGTGAATTTCATAAATTTTGTTTTAGGCGTTGAGTTTAGATCGATTGCGAGCACATTTACTTAAACTGGATCTCGGGTCAATGATTACCGCATTGTCTCAGTCAGACACTCGCTTACAGAAACACGTCGTTCTGCGTTTGCTGTACCTCCTACGATTATTTCCAGATGTCTTCTCAGAAACATTTTGCAATGATATGCTAGTATCTTTTATTAAATTTCCGATTTTCTCGTTAGGACGTTTAAGATGTATAACAACTGTTCGTAACAATACGAGTGATATTAAAAAACAGATAAGTGATGGTTACAAAATTATGTTAATTTAGGATGCTTTTCGGAAATTTCCGGACCCTAGCCAAAATGATATTATGGTGAACGATGTTAAAGTAGGAAGGATATTACTCGAAATTCTGGCCGAATTTCATCTTGCTGATGCTAGTTTTGTGCATTTGATTATACCACATGTTTGCAAGTGGGAAGCAGCTGTTGCTTTTGAGGTAATATTTTTCGAAATAATGTTTTTTCAAATATTTTTAGCAGTAATCTTTAGTGGTCGAAATACCGTTGCGCATTTTAGAAATTCTGTATACTTGTTATTTTGACATTAAGTGTGTTGGTTTGCAGAATAAAGATATTTGATTTGCCAGAGATCGGACCAGTTAGACATTAACTGATTCTCGTAAATCATCATGAAGAATGCGGAATATTCTCTATTGATAGTCACCTTTAAGCTTTGTATTACATTTCATTATTACTTAAAATCTACATAATGCGCCTTAATTAGAGAAAAAAAATTGCGTTTACACCGTCAACAACGTAACCAAAAGATAACTAAATAATTAAAAGAATCTTTGTAACACAAATAAATAATCGGTGATTGAGACTTCGTTTCTTGTTGATGTATATTAATAATTTGTAATTTTACAGAGCAGCACAAGTTGGCGTTATCCGCTAATGAAATATTTAACGCGATTTCCACAAGAAACTCTGCATTTCTTTGTTACAGGCAACAACATTTGTGAGCAGAGGAATCGTGAACTATTTAAGGTCCTTACAGTTGTTTGTAATCATTGATATAAAATGCATGAGGCGTGATGATTACTAGTTGGAATAATATGAGAATTTTTCATTTTTCTATAAAACTATATGTTGCAAGAATTTATGATGTCAACTTAATTATTGACAGGAAATAAATAAGAAATATAAAAATATAGTTAAACCATAAGTTGATAGATTTCTTTTTCAATTTTTTTTATTTTTTAATCCAATTTTTTTACAGTATGTGGTGAAGCATGAAGAAGCAATAGCAATTCAGGAAAAATTAATGACAGACAATAATTTTTTACTTCGGTTGTTGCAAGGAGAAGCTATGGTTAATTAGTTTTAAACATTGTTTGTATTTGTATTATCAAATATTACTAAAAAAAATTGCACTATTTAGTGATTTGTTCTTGATGATTCGATTATAGGCTGGACATGATCGTGTATGGTCTTTCGTAAAAGGCTAATCATAATAAGAATAAAGCTCATCCTGGTTTTTTCTTATCAATTTAATATTGTAGGCTTGAGTAAATTGAATTTAAATTTCGTGCTTAACTAAATTATTCGCTCAAATTTTATGCTATGTACATTTATTCGGTATCGCAGGATGAAGCCGGCAATTGGACAAAATGTGATTTATCGATCTATGATATGGAAATGTTAACTATGAAACTGATTGTTAGTATCGGGAAACGTCATTCGAATTGGGCTGGGAACGGTGCTGGCGAAATTGTCGAAGTTATACAATCATTGTGGAATAATAAGGATTTCCGCGCTCGGTATACATGCAAGGTGAGAGATAAACACAGATTTTGTTTATGCTTTTGTCTCGATTGATCATTTAGGAAAGATAGGCTGCATAAGCAGATATAAACGCGCTGCACCAAAAATTCAAAAAAATGAAGTGAAATAAGGAAAAAAAAACATTCCTTAATTTCACCTTATCAGAAAACTAAACGTCAACTTTTCCAGGATTATTTGGAGGGGCCGCGTTATGACGTCCCTAAACTGGCAGCTCTGATCATGTTGCGTTATTTCAAGTAATTCTTGAAATTATTTCCACATTTTGTTAAATGAAACATTTCATGCTCTCTGTCGGTTAAATTTGTTACTCAAAATTGATAAAGTTTATCAATCTTTATTTTCATCGATCATCATTCAGGGCCAACATTGATCGCATTGATATTCTATTCGACCTTTGTCATGTGTTTACGAACAACTATATCGGTGATTTCACGTTTGTAAGATTATTTATCGAAAAGGAAATTATTCCGGTAATTTTATTTCAGTGCAATTTATTATTAAGTTTGAAATGTGAAATCTTGGTTCATTATAACATGCAAATTTCTCATAATTATAGAAATATCCTATTGAATGGCGGCAGAATGCACTAAAACGAATAGTTGCTATGTTTGAAAAAGATTCGACTACAGCTCATGATTTGAATGTTGTTAAAATGCTTCAGTATGTTGTCATACCTTCATTACATTATGCGTTCGAGCGTTACGATGTTGATGTGGTTAGTTGACGATAATTCATGTTTAATTATTGTTGCATCTCTTATTTTTCTGAAACTTTGATTGAATTTTTGCTTTCTGGAAATAGAAATTTCAGTTTCACTACTCCGATCAAAAAAACGTTCTTTTGATTAAACACTCTCTGATGTAACGAATCGATGTAGATAATGATGTTTTTGTTAAAGGATGAAAAATACCTTTAACTTTTCAAAGAAAATTTTTACCCTTGCAACACTAAATAATATAAGTGGTAAAAAACAAAAAGGATTATTTTTTTAGATAGTTGGTACACCAGCAAAACCAGATGACGTAGATGATAACAATTTAATTTCATTGGTCTGCCAAAAAGTACTCGATCGAAACAAATTTCATATAAGTGATGCAATGCTCATTCAGTTGTTCCATCTAGGATGCCTATTTGTCAGTAATTGTCCAACTCATATACATGACTTCTCACAAAAGTTTGTGTTTTACTCGGTTAATTGAATTGTCTGGAATTTTGGCATTGCAGGAAATTCTATTTTCTTTGGTTTATCGCCATTCTAGCAGAGGTAACAAGATAATGAAATTTTTGAAAAAAAGGTATTGTAAAGCTGTCTCAATCGTTTGTTGTTATGACAGAGACTGCAGGAAGCAGGGCAATCGTCTGCGCATTTTAATGCTTTTGGGTTGGCCATGTTTGTCTTCGACACCTCAGGATCAAACAATGAAATACATGGGTCATTTGCTGATTGCTAATATTATTAATCAGTTTAATATTAATCGAAAGATCGTTTTGCAGGTCTTTAATCATTTTTTTATATGTCTTTTTTTTTAAATAATTAGATCTATAATTATACTGGATGAAGAAAATGCCATTATTTTTCATGCTTCGTAACATGTCACAGAATGCACTCTCGCTTTGTATTGATATAGGATTTAAAATTGAGACAATTTTCGATGTCGCAGCGTGGCCAGGATAGTTTTTTTTTCAGGTTTTTTTAAGTCTGCTGAAAGCAACTATGAGTGATCCGAAAGATATTATCAAGCGTTCACTTGATATATTAACTCCATCTGTACCACTGCGTATGGATGATGGTCATAAACAATTGATGACCGTTGTTAAGAAAACCATTGTTGAAGAAGGCCATAATGTCTCACAAATTTATCATTGTTTGTAAGTTTTTTATATTTGAACTCATTGTTTAAGACTGAATTTAATTTCATATTTTTGGTGAAGAAGGAAAGTTTTTTTCTCATAGGTCAATGATAGTTCGTCATTACAAGATCTATTACAATGTGCGTCACCAAATGCTCCAAGTTATACTGAATGGAGTTCAGCGCTTGATGCTAGCACAGGGAACGTTGGAAAACCGACGGACTGCGATTGATGTGTGTGAAATGGTTATCAAATGGGAGCAGTGGCGACTAAAGCAAACAGAAGAATTGGTACAGTTCATTTTTATTTTTTGCTTCACTTACGAATGGATCAAAGTAGTTGTTACTGTTTTGTATGAAAAGTTTTGGAACAGTTTGGATTCAAGCGCTGTAGAGAATATAAGCTGATTCTGATTTGTCTAATTGAAGAAATCCTTGCATTCGTAGTTTTAAACTATATGCCATAGTGTTTTTAGAAATGCTGAAAGACGAGAATTAGAAATTTTCAATTTTCGAAACGTTATCCAGAAAATTTCAGGAAAAAGGATCAGAAACTAGTAAACAGTCACAGATTGAGACAACAGAAAATCCTTCAGGACACCAGCAGTCTTCGTCCTCATGTTTATCTCAAATGCAAAGCAAGAATGTAGAAAATGTATCCGTTATAAATTTGACTCTGTTTTCAGTACTGAAAGAACACAATAAAAAAAATATAAAGCTCTTTGTTTGGGTGTTTTGGACTTTTCTACTGTTGGATTGTAAAAAGTTGGATTTTACTTTTCACACGCTGATAATAATGAATAATACTGATGAATAAATATAGATTGATTTTAGATACACCGACCGATCGAGAAAGTTCACATGGACCATGTTGTTAATATGCTTGTAAAATTATCGTCTGCAGTACCTGACGCGGTCAGTTTTTATGTTCCTTGAACAAAGAGACTTTCGGAAAATATTTGATTTATTTACTTTGTAGAAATTTCAGAGGCTAGTTCAACTAGTCTAGTTATGCTGAAGTAAGAGGTATAAAAATTGCAGAATCTTACGCAAAATCCAACTCAGCATGCTGTAGCAGTGGAACAGTTATGCAAACGATGCCTAGGCCTGTTGCGAGCCTGCTTGAAAAGCAATCTTTGGGGACTTACCGCTACTCTCAGGCTCTCCTGGTAAATGGCAATATTTAAATTGGTTGCACAATTTCATGCATTTAAAATTTTGTTTCCTAGAAATGTCTGACGCTGAAGTTTATTAAAATATTGAGTATGATTCGATTGATATCTGACGGAAATCCGTTACATTTTAAAGTATGATATTGCATGCTTCGATCACTTCCATTAATAGATTTCTAAGATTTAAATAAGAGAACAGCAGTTTTGATGGAGAAGGGAAATTTTCAATACATTTATAGGTTGGAGAAACAGTTGACAGTCGCTGCAGAGGCTGTAACCCAGCAATTTCGGGAACAGACTACAGTTGCTCACCATTTCTCACAACTGCACACATCACTAGATATTATTACACATCTTGTCGTCATTTTAGTTAGTAAAAGCTCTTTTATTGAATGTTTTTGCGGATTTGGTATTTTTAAAGGACTATATATGAGTAGGCAGTTTTTCACGAATGGACTTCTGTTTCCATTTCTTGAAATTGCAAAATTTTGAGCTCTGTGTTTTGTGACATTGGAAAGGCCGCGCTGTTTTTGTTTCAAATTAATGCCGACATGCAAGCAATTTTAATATGAAAAAATTTAACTTCGAAATAACCAACCGAATATGCTACTACAGAAAAAAGGTTTTCAGCCACAAGAAGTTATTGTTACAAACGTGAAAATGTTGCAACGCGGGATCGTTGCTTGTTTAAGTTGCCAAGATAACGCTGTAAGTTTCATAACTTTGAAAAGTGTAATAGTTTCGAATTTTTCTTAAACGAATTGGCCATTTTTGTCTATTTTTCTATTGCATTCAACGATTTTTCTATTTATGAGAGAGTCTGGAAGCTAATTTAAACTTTTTTAAGGTAATGCGAAGTCTTTGCCAACTTATTTCTAAATTGTTCGAAAAAACAAAGTGCTCACCGGAAGGATTAGATGAATTGGAAACGATCAACCAATTTGTTACAAAATTCATTAACGACACATTCACCAATTATGAAAAGTACGTTTCGCAAATTAGACTTCTTAACTTTTCTGCACTTTTTTCCGTGAGTGGAAGGCATTCTGAAAGTCTGAAAAACCTCGACATAGATGTACTTTTGTGGTCTTTAGCTTAATTTTAGCTGATTAAATGCAGCGAATGTCGTTCTATATTTATTATGAATAAGAATGATAGGAAGTTCCTGTCAATGAAGAAATGCTGGAGGTAAATCCTATTTTAGAGGACAAAGTCAGCCAATGACTGGTGTGTTTGCGACAATTCATTTGTTACGCACTATATGCGTTGTTCAACCTGCCTACGTTGACACGATGTGTTTGAGTTCATTCACAAAAGCTGTCCAAAAACTTGTTCGCGAACACGTCTCTTCATGCACTGAAAATAAAGGTCTGTTTTTTTATTTTTGATTTAATCAAACAGTGGTGGTTTGATCCAATACTAATAAAATTATGACATTTAAATACTAAGTTTGATCACCTATTATATTTTTTTTCCAGAGTATATTTTCATCCATTGTGATCGAGGAAATAGTATATAAATTGAATTCCTGGAATATATTTCTATAATTTGGATCTACATTTTTTCCCAAAAGTCCTCTAATATTTAAACTTTTATCACGATGTTAAAATCAGTATGGTTTTCAGGACATGCGCTGACTGAATTAATTATTTTTTCACTAGAACTTCTTCGGCCTCGTATTCACGCAATACCACCCGAAGCACGACGCAATATCGGACAGTGCATTTTAACACCACTCATAGACAAAACGCCATTCGATCGTGTTCTTGACATTGTTATTCGTGTTGTTGACATTATGGTGCGTAATGGCGATGAGGTTCGTTCATCTTAATTTTTGGTCCATGGCGATTTAGGTTTATTTTTCTAGGGGCGATAATTTATTAAGTGGAATCTTCATTATTTCCAGCCTATTCTAATTTATTAGAAGGAAATACGGGACTTTGTTTTAAACGTAGTCTTCTAATAAAGTAACAATCGACTTTTTAAGATATTGTTGCAATTTGATTTGTTTTTAGCGGCAGCTCAATCAAGGTGTTCCCCTTTTAATAAGGCTGGTGCAAACAATGGAAGCGCATAAACGTCATGAAAAATCGGGAGATTTACTGAAGATACTACTTGAAACAGTTCTTTATGTTTATGAAACTGCCCATCTACGAACTAGCGAAACATTAGCAAAACTTAATAGTGCTTTTCATTGGGGACTTTGTGCTCAGGTGATCATTGATGAATTTTTTTAATTTACGAACTTTGGATGATTATGTTTGGATGATTCTTTTCTCCAACGATTTTCAGTTCCTCATCTTGAAATTTGACTGGTATTGTCAGATAATTATCAAACAATTTTTCAAATGAGATTCCTTATATATTTGCAAGTCTGAACCAGTTGATAACATAGAAGTTCTTTGCTGCACAGTTTTATTTCTGTTGTTCCTTAACCATGTTCTCAGTTTTAATTGCAGGATGAGTCATTGCGTTCTCGGTTTTTTAAGTTATTCGATGCGCAAATACCAAAGAACATTTGCGACCGATTATATCACATCATTACATCACAGAATTGGGCTGACATGCAGCAGTATTTTTGGATCAAGCATTGCATAAATGTGAGTTATTTCTAATGCATTTCTGGATCAGAATATTTATGATTTGGAATTTGTACTAGTATATATGGAAATTCATGTGGAGGAGATTATTGGGAATGTTGAATTTTTTATGTCTGTCAAAAATTCTTTGTTTAGCTTTTGCTATCATTAATAATGGACGAACACAAGGACAAGAATAGCACAAGAGTACAGAAAACAGTATTATTGAATTGCTGCACTTTATGGCATACATTTGAAAAAATGCTTGATTTGGAAACATTACATCGAGATCATCCGGAAGCATGTGATGATGATGTATCATGGGCAATGGATACAACTGAAAGCAAGCGAGACGATTTTATAGAGACTTCTGGAACTCAGACCCTAACAGGTTTTTATAATAATATATTTATTGCGATAAATTAGTTGTGACGTCTTTTAGTTTTCGGAAAAAGAGGTAACGGAAGTTGTTATTCTATTATCTCACAAACTCAGTATACTTTTTATCTTAAACGTATTCAAATGTTAACCTGTGAGTGATTTTGGAAATTTGTACATTTCAAAAAAATAATTGCTTTCTTGTCTTTTAGAAGTAAGCATACCGATTTGTAGTACAGCAAGCACACAGGATCTACAGACCACTTTAATTGTCGAGCAGCAGGTGCAGTTGTTTGAAATGGCTGCCAAATTTCAGATCACTGATATTCTTCCGAGTTATTTGGAACTCGTACATAGTAGTATGTTGACTTAATTTTTTTCCTGAACTGAAAAGCTTTGATTTTAAAATTTTAAAACTCTTCGGCACTACAATTCTTTAAAATATTTAAGTTTATTGCTGACGATGTAATATTATTCTTCATTATGAAGATTGCAAGATACAGTCAAGTTGTTTTCCCTACCATGTTTTGTATCGCTTTTTAAAACAATCATAGTTATGAGCAATAAATTAAGGAACTAAGTTTCCAAACCATGGATTGCAGATAATGACTTAGCGTCGAAGATCTGGATAAAATTATTCTCCTCATTATGGTCAAGCCTACAGGAATTCAAACAAGCTGCCCTTAGTGCCGAAATAGTACCATTTCTCTCATCTGGATGTCATCTCGTACAAAGAGATTTACCTCATTCAGCAGTTGCTACTTTTCTGGAAGCTATTTGTCGCTGTCGACCTCCTATTCCAATTCATTCAAGTGTACTTATGGTAAATTTATATAATATCGAATAATAAAAATCGATATTTGAGAAATCGAGCTTTTTTAGAACCATCAAAATTAGAGTCTGCTGTCATTTATGTTACCAGTAGAAATGACTAAAAGTTCAGATTTACTTTCAGATAGAGCAGAAAGATTTTTAAAATTAAATAAATGAATTTGCGCAGAATTTTTTGTGAGGGAAATTATCTTAATTATAATATGGTGCAGAATTTTTTATATTGATGTTTTATAGTATATTTCAATAAGGCATCATGCATGGCACCGTGGCTTGATGATACTTGAAGATGAGGCAGCGAAAATTCCTCCTTTCACGAATAACTCATTATTGCTTCAAATTTTGCAACCAGCACCCACTAACATGCAATTGGTATGTGGTGTAGAATATTGTCTTTTGTATTTTTGGTACTTCCAAATAATTCAAAGTTTTTCTGCAACTTGCTGTTTCATTTTTTTTGTTTAATTTAGATAACGTTGAATAACTTGATTCTATTATATTCCAAATTATCTGAATTTGACCAGTACCGAGCAATTTGGAAACGTCGTGCTTATTTTGAAGAAACTTCGAAAGCTATTGAATATTATAACGAAGGTTCGAATTTTTATACTGTTGATAATGTTTTCGAGTGTCGCATCGCCGGACGATTTACCCAAGAAGCAGGGTATTCAATTTTTGATCTCTGAAAACTATGAAAAATGTGTTCCCCATGTTTAAGCGCTATCAATTAGAGCGCTGTATGGTCTATACCACCATGTTCTGCCTGTGCTATAAACAACGTTCTGCGGTGATAATGGGACATTCTGATGATCATCTTAGCCCTTTCGCGATTATTAGCGCTTTAGTATGATAATTTTTAACAGAGAGTATCGAAAATATTTATAACGATTCATAACATTTTTTCATCTTTCACACTGATTAAATTTTTCAGGTGACTTTGTACGAGCAGAAAAAACTTTAAGAAAGTCGATTGAGGCTATCAATGATCGTGTAGTTGCTCCTTATGGTGCTAGCAGACAATTAGACGTAACTCCTGCGCTTGGATTTGAGCTGCGTGAATGGCACAAATTATGGGCCGAGTAAGATTTAAATTTTTTAAGACGCAAATTGACCAAGCGGTAAATTCTGTGGATACGCGCCTTGGTAGTCGTATAATCGATGCACAAAAAGTTTTAAATTTTAAATATATGATATTTAATGTTAACTAAGCATGTTTTGATTTTTCGAGTTGGCAATTCAATTGCTAATCAATCACTGAATGAAATTTAGGTAATTGATAAAACTTACTTATTGCTTGCTTTCATCAGAAACTTACATATGATTTGAAAAGGGGTTTTGCAAAAATATTTGACTTGTATCAAATTTGCGCATTAAGTGATCTTATTTACTGTTACAGTTGTTAGCTCGCGTTTCCCATGCGATTTCTCTAATTTTCAGTTAAAAATTTTTTACAAAATTAATTTCATGACTGTTGTTAAATGTGTAATTAGTCAATGAAATTATATCAAATTAGATGATAAGCATCACGGATGGTCGTTTGTTTATATCTTCCTGCATTTAAGCGCCATTATATAGTATTTCCTGCAGAACTGCAGATGCATGATCTTTCCTGATGAAGTTGTACTAATAGTATTGTTATCCATTATTTTACTTGTACCAAATTTGCCATTGTTTCTTAAATTTGTTAATGAGGTCTATAATTTTTTAGTTGTGAACGTGAACTTGGTGAATGGAACGCTTTATTACAGTTTGGTAATACACCTGCTGTATACGGTCTCAGTATTGTTGCAGATGCAGCCTGGCATCTTAATGACTGGAACTTGCTTCGAGTTACTCTTACTCAATTGGAAGGTTGCACGCAACCAGATTTGTACTACAAATATTATCTTTACAAAGCTATGCTAATGGTGAGTATACTTAATTCTATTCTACTCATACAAATTCGACAATTTCTGGATACCGATTGAATAATGACTTCCAATATATTATTATTTTCATTACTTGATTTTTTAAATACCTGTTTTTCAAAAATGTTATGATAGAAAAATACTGGTTACTTCTGTATTATTATTTATCCACTACAGTAATTTAGAAGAATTTTTCCAGCACTGTATTCATACCTAGCTGTTGGTAGATGAAGCTAATGCTAAATATTTTTCGTTGAACAGAAGTAGTATTGCACTGAATGTATAGAAAATTATTACGTTCAGATAAAATGAGTCATGCGAGCTGAGGAATCGTTTCAGTTTATCAAGTTTCCATTAAGTTTTTTGAATACATGCTTAGTTCATATATTCACTGTTGATGCATCTATGTCAAAGCTTTTAGTGCCAGCCATACAGATTCGATACTCTTTATTACTTAGCATTTATTTTTGTTGTAGAATCATCATCCCACACAAGAAGATCGGGCTACGGAATTACTTCATGTTCGGATCAACAGAGAATTGGACGCGGCACGAGATGATTTAATTACGGAGTGGAAACGATTACCTGACGCTGTTTCTTTCAGTCATGTCAGCATACTTCAGGTAATTAACTTTATCCAAATCTTTACTGCATTGGTAGTCGGTTAAAAGAATGATTATAAAATGAATATACAGTTCCGATTTCAGTTCGGAATAAACAGGTTTTATTTGATTTTGCTTAATGTATGGTTACATATCAGTTGCATCGAGACCACGTTTATTTTTTTTGACCGATTCTAACAAGTTTAATGTTAATACAAATTTCAAAATATTTTTTATCTAAATTCTAGTGGTAATAGAAAGGAATCTGCTCTCATTTTTTAGGCTGCAAATCTCATTCAGGAAGTTCAGGAAGCCAGTGTACTCACTAATCATCCGGAAGTTAGTGGTCAAGTGTCATTACCGTCAAATCCAGTTGGTGATGTGAAATCGGTAGTAAAAGCATGGAGGTCAGTTGGTGTCTTTCATGGATATTATAAAAGCCAGATATTTGGTTTTCAATAATTAATAACCTCTTAATACAGTGTTAAAATCAATCTGTGAAAGTGATTCATGACCATTGGCTCAAGTGGAAGGAACTAGAAGTAACGAAGTATATGTTGAGGAAAAGGATGCTAAACTATGGCACTTCGCGATCATGTGGGACGTAGAATTTTCCTCCAAATGACTGGACTGACAGAAAATCCTCCCAGGGCAGGGCTGTTTGGCTTGGTTTTCTTCTGAATATCTCAGCATCACCGAATAAATTCAGGAAGTCCACAATTTATTATTAGTGATTACATTTAATATGTTAAAATAAACGCAGTAAAAATTGAATTTTTGTTGAGAAACATGAAACTTCCAGAAGTCGGTCCTATGCTTTATCAGATCCTTTATCATTTTGGGTTGATATTCATCAATGGCGTATTCACCATTACAATACAGCCATCAAACTTCTACAACAAATGGAAGGGGTTTGTTCATTACCTGCCGTTTTATTTTTTTTTTTTTGAGATTTCCGTGTGAATTGCAAATACACTTTTTCATATTTTCAGATATCAAGAAAAGGGCAAATTTTTATAGTAAGTTTCGGATGGACAAGAAACATATTACTTATAGAAGATAGGAATAGATAAATGTGAATAAAGAAAGTATTGAAAAGTAAGTGAAGTGACATGAATAACGTAAAATGGAATAAGAGGAAACAAGAAAATCGATGATGGTAATAATTATAAAAGCAACAATAGTTATAAGAGTATGTAAAGGGATAAAATTTTCCGCACATCATACACAGATTTTTTGATGAGATAGTTCAAAATTTTAATCTTGAGAAGTTTATTCCAGAACCAATCGAGTCAGTTTCAACAGGGTTTACTTCCTTTCTATTCAGCAGCAAATTCGCAAATAATGATAGCTCGTACCGCTCGGAAAGCTGGACTCATAGATATTGCTATTGATAAATTAAGCAGGTCTACAATTTGACATTTCGCTTCTATTTTAATATTCGAATTGGATATTAATCTACATATTTTCTTTGTTTGCTTCCTGGAATCCAGAAACCATCTGTGCAGCAACTTGCTACTTTCCTTTTTTACATTCATAAATTTAAAGTCCAAATGAAGTTAAGTTTTTAAATTATAATTTAAAATGAAAAAATTAAGGATACATACTCTACCAGCTTTACCAGCAATGGACGCATATTTTTCGGTGAGAGAGTTTTTGAAGTGTTTGATGCACCGGGCTTCCATGCCTAATTTGACAGAAGAACAAAGAGAAAATGCATTAATGGAAGCATTCTCGGTTGTTCAAAGAACGACCATTAATACTTTCACCAAAGAAAATATTGCCAAAATTTATTGCTTGCGTGGAAGGATCTTGACGAAACTCAAGAAGTAAGTTCTTTGCGAAGTTCTTATCGACGGATTTTTCCACATTTCCATTACTGGTATAATTCTGGATCAGAGGACACTGAGTTCATAAATCCAATGTATTTTTATTTGTCATTTGAATCTGTTCTCAAACAAGGCTTATTTATTTTCCGAATTTTAGATATGAAGACGCAAATCGTTCATATAAAACCGCAGCTTTACTGCACGAAAATGTTGCTGGTGGAAATTCTGTATGGTTGCACTGGGCTGACTTCCTTGAAAGCCGATTGGACGCTGAAAAGTGTTTTTTTGAATTTGATTTTTATTTTCTTTCCGTCATCTGTGAATTTTTTGCTTCAACTTTTCGAAGACAGTTAAGTAGAAAATTAGGGCAATTATTAGTGGTAGGAAAGAACAGCTGTAAAGTTCAAAAAGTATGACTTGTTGAATATCATAGTACTTTGTTGTCTCTTTCACAGCTCTTTAATTAGTCCTTAACACTTCATATTAATCGCAAGCATCTATTTAGCACGGAAGAAGCCGCACTGAATGTAGGAATGGAAGCGTTAGTTGGAATAATGGAAGGTGCTAGAATGGAAAATGAATTGAGAGCACGGAAATATGTTGCACGACTTTTGTGGCTTATGAAAGTCAGTTCTCGATTGGTTTTTCTTCCATTTACAAATTAAATGATTAGAAATAATTCTTTTTTATAATTATCAGTTATTTGATGTTAGGAAATGTCTATCGGCCAATAAAATTCGTTATAGTTGTCTTTGTTTAGAAATTATTGGTTTATGGGAGCGTAGTTGAAAAGGAAGTAGACGCAAAGTTGGAAAAGCATGGCACTGGTATATCGGCAAACAATTGGCTACCCTGGTAGTTCATCTCAAGAATTTTTAGCAATATCTTCTTTGTTTTTGACCCTGTCAACCATCCAGCTATATTGAAGGCTGCAGAATTCTGATTGGCAGTGTCGTTTTTCGCTTACTTGAAGTTACGAAAAATATGTTACTCAATGTACTCAAGCTTTATCATCATTACAGTATGATGTAGTAGTAGTATTACTGCTGGACATTTTTGAAAAATCCGATCATCAATTTAAGGTTACCGCAGTTGGTTGCTGAATTACAAGTACGTCCATCCTTAGCCATAGCGCGTATCATCTCACATGTTGGGGAGTCAAGCGAACAACAAGTTTTCTATGCTATTGCTGCTTCGCAGCCGCTTGACTTTATTCTCGAAAATGTTTCCACAGGTCATATTTGTTAATTTCCATAAGTTTGATCATAGTATTAGCATTTGTTTATCACTCTATAGAATTAGCATTACGGAATTTTGTTGATTATTATGAGCAGGACTCCTGATTGATCTCAAGTAACATGCTTAGGAGGAATGAAATATGCAGTCCTTTATGTCAGGGAAAAAAAATTCCATAATCTGTCTACCGACTTGACTCACCATTAGATTAAAAATCATATTAGATCTCAACACACAGTTAAAAAAAAATATTAAAAAACATATTGCATATTAGAATAGATATTTTGTATATTCCATATCTTTTATAGTGTGTTTTCAGCTCTTGACCCGTTGAAGAATGACCAAAGTAATCCTGTCACTTCGCAAGAATTGTTCCGTGATATAATTAGAAAGTTGTGTCAGAGTCGACCTGTCGAAATATCATCTCTTTGTCGCGTGTTGTTCGAACTAAATAGCGTGAAAGAGGATTGGTTGGAGCGCACATTGTATAAAGTGAACCAGCTAAAGGACCGATTGTTTGTGTAAGTTATTAGAATATGTCTAATTTTTCAGCACAGCAAAAAGATCCTTGGTTAAACGGGTTTTATTTGAATTCTAGTCAATATTAAAGTTTTTGGAATTTATTTGCTCAGCTAACTAACTAATTAATCTTGATTAAATATCTGTATATTTTGGTAA
Organism: Cercopithifilaria johnstoni; assembly: GCA_916381525.1. Taxonomy (NCBI): domain Eukaryota; kingdom Metazoa; phylum Nematoda; class Chromadorea; order Rhabditida; family Onchocercidae; genus Cercopithifilaria; species Cercopithifilaria johnstoni. Next base: position 81,201 of record CAKAEH010001570.1, on the reverse strand, counting down.
ATTTTATTTGTATCTGATTTCTACTTTTATCTGATGTTAAATGCGGAAGAGTGAAGAGTGAAAATAGTAACAATAACTATGATTGTGATTTTTTAAAAAGACAATATGCGGAACTGCAGATTTGCTTATAAGAATCTCGATTCTTTAACATCTCTTTTGATCACCGAAGATTTTCTTATGGAAATCAAAAATTGGCGATGTTCGTTAAATGACTTCACTGGATTGAAAGAAATCAGTGAGGTATTTTTTAGAGTTTTCTCTTTGTAATGAATATTTAATGGCTGATTATTTTCATATTAGTCGAGTATATTTAAAGAAAATAAAGAGGAATTACTCAGTATGTATATTCGATATGAAGACGAAATGATGAGAATTCAGCTATCTTGGAAGTTACCCATTGTTATCTTTTGTTTTTCTTTCAGGACATAAAAAAATGTGCGCAAGACATCGAATCTGATTTTGATATCCAAAAAGGGAAAAATGATAAGATGACAGATTTATTAAAAATTGTTGTGAAATGGTCGTCATTGCTGGCTGCAAAATTCGATAAATTGCCGAGGTTACTTTGTTCCTAACATTAAAGTTGTTCTTCCTGTTTATCACTGCATTATGTGTGGTACAATTAGTGATCTGGATGAGAAGCAGATGTCGTTAGAGATATACAACTCCTATAATAATTTTTATTTTCCAGTAAAAAGTTGGTACGAAATGTCAGTCAAGTTTTGGCATCTTATTCATCTAAAGTTGCAAATATTGAAATTTTCAGTGGGCACTATGTGGCAAAGGTATTCTTGTTTTGAAAGCATTTTCTCAACCCATAAGTAAGGATGCTTGGGAATACACCAACTTTTTATTTTGATAAACTTTCTTTAAGAGATAAAAGAGTGAATATACGTTCGCGAGGATTTAAATCATTTAATTGTCTAACTATTATTTGTTTTTAATTCATTCATTTTTAGAGCAAAGAATTTTCTTCAATTATTTACCGCTTTATGCCCTATTATTTTGTAATACGAAGAGCTGATGTCATTACACGTCGCATTTCTGTCCGTGCACTTAGTGGAAGAGTATGGTTTCATTTTATATAAATTTTAAAACTAATATTCTAGGTAAATATTTTCGTGAGACCAGGAACAAAAAGTCTTCAATAAGAGCTAAGTTTCGATTTGAAGTAGGTAAGAAAAGTGGAACTGCAGTTGTTTTTATGTTAAGTTGTTTTTATGTTATATTTAAGAAGTAAAGTAACTAATGCAATGCTTTTCCAGGTCTTTTTTTTTCAGGTCTACTGCTATTATTTAACTAAACATCATGATGTAAGCAAGGATGTTTCTGGAATACATCAGCTTTTTGCTTTAATTAACCATTTTCTTACGAAGGAAAAGGTCAAAATTTTCAGAATTTAACCTAACGTTTATTGCCGTGCTTCTTTGTATAATTCATTCTCTTATTTCACTTACTGTACTTCGCTTATCTCATCACAATTTCATCTGTTTTAAAACTATCTTTTAACTCTCCAGACTGGTCAAAAAAGACTTCAGTACTAATCAATCATTTTATTTAATTATTTACTTTAATGAATAAAACGCAGATCAGTCATTGAAATGATTTTTCCAGGAAACATGTCGACGATTCCTACAAATAGCTGTACCTCATTTCGCATATATCGGTAGCGTGTCATTGTTAGAATGCAATAATAAAATGAATTCTCTTTACACATTTGAAGAAATTTTAAATGCGATTTTAAAAAATAAAACCGATGTATCTTCTTCTGCGAAACTTATCGAGAGGTAAGCCCTCTTCGCTGTTCAAAAATATTGCAGCTTAAGGTCATGAAATCCTTGAAGGAAATTTTTTTTTGAAAAGAGAGTTTGAAACCAACTCATGTTATATTGTAAAAAAAGAAGTATATAAATTCAAGTAAAAATTCAGTGGAAACAGAAATGTTTTGCCACAGTAATTTTTATCACTTAATAATAGTCCACACATCCTATCTATCGTTTTCCTCTATCAAAACGAATAACTTAATCCTAAATTCTGTTAGTAGCTATTTAGGCATTGATTTCCCTGCAAGAATAGAAACATTTTCAAATAAATTTTATTCATTGTCTAGATCGACAATTTTATATGAAAGAGATAACTGATAAGTGACCGATTTTAAAGCAGAAGTTTATGAAACTTGTTAAATAGATTCAGATTTTCAGATTTTATGACCGTATTGCAAAATCCGCTGATATAACTAACCAGCTGTTGCTTGATGAGTTTCATCATATGACTTCGGAAAATATATTACCTACTGATTCACTTTTGAAATGGATCATCCCTCGTTATGAGGACCCTACGCACTACTATACTCTTCGAAAACAGGTTTGGCTTGATACCGGGATATTTTGATGCGTTACGCTGAAATTGTATCATTGAAACACTTTTTAATATCCTTTTGTTATTAATCTCTTTCATATCCAAAACATTTTTGTAGTTGTTATTGAAGGAAACAAACATACACACATATAGTAAAATTCTATGGCTAATCTGAAATCTCTCTCTTGCTTACTGATCCTTAAAGCTCTAGATGTGATGATAATTTATTTCAGTAACATCATTTAATATTAACGATATCACTACTTTCATTGATTTATTGAAAAATTTGAACATAGGTCGCATTAAACATGTCCGTGCTTTCCATTTGTGAGTATATTCTTCATCTTAATTCGACAACAATGACTGGCCTTTGTTTGAATATGAGGACGGGACAAACAATGAATATTGATTATCTCTTTGGGTTAAAGCCTCAAACTTGTATGTTTTGCTTTAAAAACAATAATTTCATTTATACCTTTGCATGTGCTACATTGGATTGGTGAACGGAATTATTATGGGAATGAAGCTATGGTATAATTAATTTGTAAAACTTGCTTTTCTATAAGTTGTAACATTATTATTTCTTAATACTATATGTGAAATTTCAGTGGAACTTGAAGTTGATCGAGTAGTACCGTATCGAATGTCGCCAAATTTGCATAAGTTTCTGGGGTTCTCTGTCGAAGGTTCATATTAATATTTGTCGTAAAGAAAGAATTAACTATTAGATTAGTTACTTGTCAGCTAGATTAATTAAAAATACTTTCACAAGTCAGCTTCATATTTTGCGAAAAATTGGTCTTCAGAGTTAAATTTCATTGCTTTATATTATTATTTGCAATATTCAGGTCACTACAACTGTTCAATAGTCGCAACAATTCGATGTTTACACGCACGGAAGATTGTCACCTACGCTCAACTTTTTCTGTGGGATACACTCTCACGACAGAGAAAGCTACCTGTGGCGGAAATTTTCAAGTTAGCACGAAATGCTGGAAAATTATTAGAAAACAGATTGAATGGTTAGTTTCCTATTTATTTCACTGAAATTCATCTTGATTATTGTCATTCACTTCCATTGATCTGCACAATTTGTACACGCTTCATTTGAGTAAACTTTTCCTACCTCATTGCAGAAGTGTTGCCTGAAATAATTTGACTCTTTTTATGCATGAAATTTTTTAGTTCAACAGAACTTGTAAATAATGCCGAAAGCAAGAAAAATTGTTTTCCAGATATGTATAAAACAGAAAGCTTGGCTGAATATGTTTCTCAGCTAACGGAAATGGCTCGTAAAGACGAAAATTTAGCACGCTTGGATCCACGCTTGCATCCTTGGTTTTGAAAAGCGTTATAATTTCTGATTTTTTATATGCTTAATCTTCGTCTCATGGTGTCTTCAGGCATTTTGCTTTTGTTCCATTTATTGAGTTTTTGTATAATATGGAATGATTCTTTCAAATACTGGTAAATACTTTTGGTAATTTTTTTACTTCCCATTACTTTATGTATGATTTTTTTCAACCATTTCCTACGTATGTGATATAGTTTTAATCTTAAGATAATTATTTGGTGGATTGGATTTGGTATACTGCCCATTAACTTTTGCTGGACGAATAGATATATTGCTTCAATTCTGTTAAAACTTTAATTATGTTAGGAAGAAACAAATTTTTGAATCGTGGGTTTTATAGAAGCAAGGTGAAGGAAAACATTTGATTTATGTCACTGGACGTTTGCCATTCTTGTGATGAAATTTATTCTGTATATTTCATTCCTTATTACTTTTTCAGAAATTCTGTAATTATATTTGTAATTAAGTCTTTCTTTGATCTCACTTATGCATAGATAGGTTATTCGTTTGCATATGACGTCGGCATTCTTGTATATTAATTGTTGAGTTTTGTTTTCTAATTTGTTCGAAACCATCTAGATACTTGAACTCAGTTAATAATGTTTCATATTTAGCTTCTCTAAATCTTTCCCATTTTTGGATATGGTCTGATCTTTGACACATTTCAGCGATATCAAAGACATTGAAACTATTGATCTTGGCGTGTTTTTATTCTTCAGATTTTCCTTTATCTCCTGGTACATCCCACAGTTTTTGAAATATTATTAAAGGGAGAAATCTATTGATAGTTCCTATTTGTTCAAAAAAAATTCTCTTTATTCACTACTATTGTTATTCATTTTTGCTCGAAATAAAGTGTTTTAAAGTGATTACGAAGAATTAATCGCTGTTTACGTAAATATTGCTGTTGGAAAAAGATAATTAACTTTTGAATCAGAAAAGTCTGAATCCGTACATTTCCTCCCAATATGTACAAAAGAATGAATGTTTAATGGATTCGTCACTGAAGATGAAGATTAAAAATAAGTTTTGGAGCCATCTATGTTATCATTCTATCTTTTGCCTTAATATCAATATATGGAAAAACTGATGCAATTGTACGGGTCCGCGCCATGCATTATATCTATGAATCGTCGGATGCTCATCTGGGCTGGAAGGCGAGCACTAAGTTTGGGAATTTATATTTCCGGAAAATTGGATACCAATTTTATTGAGATAGAAGCATGAGATTCTTTCAGTCTCAAGTACAGTTAACAGACAGGAAGTCCACTTTTTAAGCTTTGTTCGTATTCAATATTTCGCTTTGTAGAGGTCTGAATTTAATGGTTAATAAAATCGTTTTTATTCAAGAAGAGTTTACTCCACGCCTTTTGCTTGAATCAGGAAGCCCTGCCGCCCGACGTTCATATAATAAGTATTCCAAAGTCAAAGGAAGTTTCTTGCGCAGCAGGAAAAATCTGTTCCATCCCTTCCATCTAGTTTCATCGATTTTATGGTACAAAATCCCTGCGCTTCCTACGCTTTCGCTTCATTGAAATTTGCTGTTTCGATATCATTGTATGCATTCCCCGCCTTGTGTTTTGGATATGATTGTTAATTGTCACTTACGATTCCAAACAAATGTAAAATATATCTTACAACGTCAACAGAGTATTTCATTTAGAAACTGTTAATAAAATACACCGTAGTAATAATTGTTTAAGAAGTTTTGAGAAAAGTTTTGACAGACACTATAAATTGAAAATGAGTAGTTGAAGTCAGTCGTGGAAGCTCATCTCATAATAACAAGAGAAAGTAAGAAAGATCTGAACTTTAGCCATTCTGTGGTATTTAAAGAAATTAGTGAAGTGAACAAGCTCAATAAACACCAATCAAAAGTATTAACCTGACAGTCAGAGAGTTGCATTTTAAGTTCAAAAATGGTTAATCTTTATTCTCTTATACGTCCCTTCAAAATGTATATGACCCTCCCCATTTCTTGGCTGGATTGTGATAAGTAACAGAAAATGAACTCCATAGCACATCACAATGCAGTCAAAAAATTGGTTGGATAAAGGGCAGTAACCGTTCCAGTGGTTGAGGAGAAGTATAGCTCGACTCATTTCCTAAATCTTGAATTCCACAAAGAGAGAGTTACAATTATTGCTTGCTGTCTCATGCCAGTTTGATCTAGTACAACTTTCTGAATTAAGATGAAATCGTTGCAAACTGAGGTATGGATCAGTTGAATGCGTGTGAAAACTACAATCAGACAGTGTTGGTCAGTAGAAAGATTCCAGTCTTTGTCAGCGATGACGGCCAAAACATTAAAAATGATTGAATTGGGCTAAAAAGCTATTAATTTCATCCATCTATTTGACTTATCTCTCGCCAACCGGCACTACAGAAAATTTTCCACAGTCAGCAGGATGCAAGAATTACTTTTCGAGAGTTCTCCAAATCTTCCCGAATGTTTGTCCAAATAAACTAACGACCAATAAATTGATCATTATGCCATAGGTTCAGTGTCCTCAATTTTCCTTTAATCAATTTAATTCACCACAAATAACTTACTGAGAGAAATATTAAATTAGGCACAGCATCTGCTTCACATACTGTTTCGTTTGGAATATTTAAAAGAAAACTTTTCAGCACCCTGCTCAGTAACTAAATCAAATCTTCGAGAAATACCAAACATACTGAGAAACCGGCAGCATAATCAAATTGATGCAGTGCTGTAACAGATAAAACAGGTTCAACAGCGATTGAATGTGAAGTTGCTGAAGTACTGGAAAGTAGGGAGTATATTTGAGAAGAGAAGCGGAAATCAAAAAACTGCAATGTTTTGGATAATGAATAATGTGTGGAGTGGAAAGAAAAAGGAAGACGATAATAGTGTATAGAACAAGATTAAAGATAGGAGCACTTGTGAGAATAATTCAGTTATGTAATGACGAAAAGAAAGGAAAGAAGGAAGAGAACATCAAAATGAGGAGAGTGCGAGAAGGTTAGGAGCAAAAGAATCGGAAAGGAAAGGGCGTTTAACATTTGGGAGTTGGGGTTGACGTAATTGCATCGTATGGAAAGTATTCCTCGGGCCAACTGGATCTGTCTCTACAAACAATTGCTGCGGTCTGCCTCGCAGGTACGCTCAATCTCATACATTACTCTCTTCAAGGTGACGTCTTTGCTAGCTGGGACTTATATATCCCATCTCTTACAGGCGGCTCTTGGAAAGAATTTAGCTAGAAGATTATCCCTAAATTGAAACCTCATTTTCGGAGCTTTTATAACGATTATTTTTCTGCCTACCCGTAATTTTTTGCTCTCTTGTTTTTTTTTCAGTTTCCACAGTATAATTATCGAGAATTTTTCAAACGAAGAATACGCGACCATTTTAGGGCAGCTGTGAAAAACGACGACATTTCACAAGCTGAATTTCATGCGGTCTCGTCATCTTCATAATTTCGAATTTTATGGGTTGTTCTGACAAGTAGTTTATCAAATTGTAATTCGAGACATTTATTGTGATCATTTTGAAACTTCCTTCATTACTGATTTTGAATAACTGTCTTCATCAGGTATGATTGTGTCCCCAAGATTTTCACTTAGAAACAGGTCACTTAATGACATTGGTAGAAGTTCAGACTTTGAATTATGTACTTTTTCAGAAGTGTCAAGAACTGCTGCAAGTAATTCGTCGTCAATCCACTTTATATCAGAGTTATCCTATTTCGAAACTTGTAGTGGAGGAGAAAAGTGGTAATAAAAAATCCAACATAACAAAGACATCATCGTGAAGCTGCAAAATGCGCGAATGTCCGAAATGTAAGGCTAAAGAATACAATAATCGAACGATGCTGATGATGATTAATGAATGTGGTCATCCGCTGTGCAGGTAGGTCATTGGTTCAGGTGATTTAATCAATTAGCGTGAGAAACATTTCACAGTATTATCATGTATATAAAGGTCAGTGCAGTATTTTTTCTCATCTGGCAATTTTAGAAATTGTGTGGAAAATCTATTTGCTCGCAACAGCGGTCCTTGTCCACAGTGTGGGAAGATTTTATGGAAGAAAGGATTTTGGGAACAAATTTTCGATGACCCTATGGTCGAAAAAGAAAATCATATTCGTAAAAAACTTAAAAAAGTGATGTTTTCTTCCTCAGTTTTATGTACAATCCATCATATGTGGTTGTTTAGTGGAGTTTCGTGCAGATCATACTTGTCATTTATGGACTTTTTGTCAAGTTCATTTTTTCTTGCTGTAATAACTATCTTTAGATTTACAATTTAAAACGGGTGGATTTTCCAACTTTACACGATTTCAATAATTATTTGGAACGGGTTGAAACAATTGTCATGAATTTGACCTACAATATTGATGTTGAGGAAACGGAAACTGAAGTTAGTCGTTTTAAAATGGAGAACAGCGAACTCATCGAAAAAAATAAGCGCAAGGTTAGATTGGTAATGTTGTGTTTACATTCGGTAGTTTATTGGTTGATCCGCCGTTTTTAGAATCAGGCCTCCAAAAAATTGTTTTTTTAGCTTGACGAAGATCAAATATGGATTCTTCAAGTATTGGAAGAAGAGCAGAAAAGAAAAAAATTTGCTGTAGAGGGTGCCGAAGATGAAGTTAGTACTTTTCTTTGATTAGTACTTTATCGTTCGAAACTCTCAGCAGGTGTTTAATAACTGAAAAATTTTCAGGAGTTGTCTGGAAAAGTGACCAGTTCAAACAAATCTAAGGCAATAATTGATGAACTTCGTGAGTCCGATTTACCTGCAGAAGTAATTTTGGATCGCCAGAGAAAGCGACAGATTGAAGCAGAACTTGCGGAAAAAGAAGAAGCTTCAAGACGAAAGAAATTTAAAATGGGTAAGAAATGAAATATCAGTTTAATTGATTATTTGAGACTATGCCTTATATATATAGAGAGTCTTGTATTTTTTAAACGATCTTTTAGCTGTAAATAATTTACCATCGATCTCCTTTTGCAAGTTTTTAATCAAGGTTGAATTCACTTTATTAATTCCAACCCAATTCAACTCATTTTTTCTACAGAAGCTCAACAGAAACGTCTCGACACGGCATCTTTTGCAGCAGTTCGTATTAGTGGTGCACCGTTTGTATATCGTGCTCCAGAACTTTCTCTCAATGGGCCATCACTTCCAAAGCCTGAGGATTTGTCTAGGATTGGATATTTGCAGCATGTCTTACAAATTAGTGGGAGTAGATATGCGGGTGGATTTACACCAGAAACATGCTGCATGCGTGCTTTATTTGACTCCAGGATTGATTTGTTTTTATTTTGAAGCTCTAACTTGTGTGAACTATTGCATATACTGAACAATAAACTGATTTAACTCGAAATCTTTTAGATGTTCTAAACGAGAGTACATAGCTCGTGAATTGTTTCCATATGATCTTAATTTATGCAGACTAGCTGAATAGAGGGATGAAAAGATTTTCACTTATTAATTTAACGAAATTCTTCTGTTTGCAGTATCTCCTACTTTTATGATTTCTTTAGAGTTCTTTGTACATGGTGAATCTGCTTGGATTGTTTTATTCCATGATTTTCGGATATTTAGCGGTCTTATTTCGGATAATTGATTTTTGTGTTGATAAAACAACTTTACGGTTAGAAATAAGGGGTTTCGAAAACACAGGTCATTATTAATTATTGTTGTTATTAATCTCATCATTAGTTTATTTCATTGAATTTGGTGCCCAGTCTACTACACTTGTATTTTCTGCTTTGAAGCTGGTAATAATCTGTTGTTGTATCTTGTTTACTCGGTACAAACAATTAATTTCCTTCCATGAATTGCTTCTGAAATACTTTTGCTGTATGCTTTTCTTATATCAGTTCAGATTTTGATATTTAAGTAATTTTTGCAGATCTCGATGCTTTCGGGAAATTTCAGTTTTTTTTAAGCTTTGAGCGTGAACTAGCTAGTTTATGCCTCACCATATTAGGTCGTTATTTCAGCAGCTATGCAAAATTGATACCCTCAATTACGGTGTTTTCTAGATTTTCAAATGTTTAATGTACTGATTTCATTTTGTTCGTTTTTCATTTCCTCTGAAAATAAAGTATCAACGTAACAATGTTTTAATTGCTTTTTAGACTGGTCAGTCTTCTTCCCCACACTGTTATTGGCAGTAACATGGTGCTTTGTTAGCTGGCATTGATTTTCATTTTTATGTGTTATATCGCGAGAAATAGGGAAAGCGTTCCTAATTTCCTAAGACTAATTTTTGGAATGTGAAATCATAAATATGAATTTGTATCGTTAGAGGTGCTGATCGGTTGCTCGTTATGGAGAATAGCAACGCCGGTGATCAGTCTTAAATTTGTATTTATGTGACAATTTATGCATGGTCAAAAATTGAGGGGATTTTGTTTTAAATCTACATCTGTTCATTTCTACTGGTTTAAATTTCTGGGTTAAAACCTAAATTTCTGGGGGGGGACAAACGTCTGGCGTAAAATGCTTCGTTAAAACTTTTGGAATATTTGTTTCCTCCCTCTTATGATTCGTTGTATAAAAACTGTTAGGTAGTTTAGAGTTCATTTTTTGCGAGAAATCTTTGAGTAGTTCGTCCAAAAAATGCAATTCAAATTAAAATACGGCTTCGCTGATGTTATTTAATGCATGGACTATGTCATCATCGTTATTGTAATGTTTTATTATCGCTCAATCGGTCATCACATCATTTTTCTAGTAGTTTACTTACCAACATTAAAAGCTCGAATAAATCATTTTTAGCTCTCTTATTACTTGATTTTGTTCAGCTTAGGTTTGTCTATGCTTCTGCATTACTTTCTTTCGAAGTTAGTATGTTATAAAGAAATAAGGATAATAAGGATGAAATCTCTCCATTCTGTATAAAAAAGTTCTATTTTCGAAGAGGATTGTCACTGCGTGTCTACTCTGAGAGACCGGATTCAGTCTGGATTCTTAAATCACAAATTGTTATTCTTAGTTGAACTTGAAGGATGGATAATATCGAGATGGTATATCATGCAATTGCGGTACTAAATGGGTCTGACAGTGCTGCATGTAGCAAAGCTAGCGTATGGCTTGGCGAATTTCAAAAATCTGTAAGTTTTTATTTTTAAAAAGAATTCTCGTACACAGATTTTTACGAAATATGAAATGAATTTAATCTTGAATTTATGGTGAATGCGAATTGTTTCAGATATATTCATGGTCGATTTGTGATCATATATTATCTGAACATCGAGATTCGACGGCCAGTTATTTTGCTGCTCAAACAATGAGGCAGAAATTGTTGCATTCTATGAAGGAATTGCCATCTTCTTCACACTTGTCTTTGAGGAATTCGCTAATCAACCACTTAAGGTGCTTATTTCTCTAGTATATTTGTTTAAGCTAAATTTAAGTTGGTTAGTTGTCTCACACAAGGGACAGACTTGTTTGTTTTATAATTTCCACTTTTTTACCAGTGGTTTTGAATGGATTTTAGTTAAATCAGTTTTACTATAATGACTTGATCAATCATCGCGTTACAAAGTTGCACTTGAAGCTGAATCATTTTCCATTACAATTTGAAGTTTTTTCATTTGCAATTGTTTTGATAATCTTTCAAAACTAAATACTGTTTTACCTGACAAGTTCTTACATTTTCGATAAGTGATGAAGTGTATCTATTTCAGAAACTACGAATCTTATCCACTTGAAAGGAATTCGGTGATCATAACCCAGCTTTGCTTGGCGCTCTCTGATCTTTATTTACAAGTGCCGGAATGGACCAATTTTGTCTCGGAAATTCTAGAAATGTGCGTTTTGTTACATCCCTTATGCAGGAAAATGGCTGCAATTTTTTCAAAATTTAGTACTTTTTTGCTGATACCGTAATAGCGCTTGTCTGAACCAGTTATAATGATCTTGCCGAATGAGTTCAAAAGGCAGTTCTGCAAGGTCGTTTTTTTCATTGGTTTTGAATGTTACCGCTTCCACGTAAATACACTCTTTTTGTCCATTTTTCCATGTTGCTTGTAGATTTGGAATGCCTGACAAAACTCCTGTTTTACTTACTTTTTTGAAAACTCTGCCGGAAGAAGTGCAAAGCTCACATCTGAGGATTGGTGAGAATCGACGCCGTACAGTTAATACAGAACTGGCGCAAAAGACACAAGCAGTTATTCAATTTTTAGTGAGTTCTTCTAGCGTAATCCCTGCAAGCCTGGTAAAATCGTTGTTAATTCTTTTAAAAAAATGTCACATGAATTTTTTTTGGTTATGCATTGTTCCATAACTCAAAATGCATTTACACACACTGATGTATAGTATTACCTGATTAAATTTTCTTCCAGAGTCAAGTTTGTGTTTTTAATGGTAATGACGATGCGATACTGAAAAGAGTTCTGAGCTGCTTCAGCTCCTGGTTGCTCAATCCTCTAATTCCAACTGACGATATCGCAACAAGCGATCTTCTCAAATATGTTTTCTCACTTCTGGTTTGAGTTTTGTACTTTTGGAGAATTTCAAAGTCCTTATTTAAAAAATAGGTTTTGACCGGAACTATTGATTATATTTTTTAAGCAGAAAAAAAGGAGGGAAGTGGAAGAAAAGAGAAGGAAAGAGTTTTTTTTGGTCATACTTACTTTTAAACTTCTTTTGTAGCAGAATCCAAATTCACCCAATTCACTACACGATTCAGCCTGTGAATGTATTGTGTCAGCGTTATATCGTGCTGAGGATACCAATGTTAATCGTGCTCTAGCTGTGGCTCTGCAAACTGCATGCTATGAGATGGCAGATAGCTTTTCAATGGCTGTCGCTAACGATGATTTTGATAGGTTGTTTTTATGTAATCTCTTAAAATTTGAAGAAATTCTATTAGTCTAATTTTATATATTATATAATGATATTTAGTGATTATATGAACTAAATGAAGTTCTTTACTGCATTAATGCATTAGATCGTGCCATTAGCTAAATATCGAAATATGTAAAAGTTGAATCTCCAGGTTACAAGGATATGCACGAGTATTTTGTGAATTAAGCGAATCACTCCTAGAATGTATGATCCAGGAGCCAGGACAGGGCCTTGGTGATTTTCGAAGTATCGAAATGCTGCTTCTTCTGGCGGGCTATCATGATTATAATGTTAGTTATGACTTTTTATTTTACTTCAGAAGGTTTAGAATCGAGTTTCTATATTTTGCAGTCAGTTTTAAAAAAGTGTTTAGCTAGTGGAAATGACATTCAATATCTGGTACCGGCTTTCTGAATATCTCTATGAAAGGAATGACGATGAGTTGAATGCTCAGTTCAAACCATACATCGAAAGGTTGGTTAGTTTATGTTATCGTTCTTGTTCCTGAACGAAATGGGTGAGTTTATATGAAATATGTATTGCAGAATGTATCTTAAATCAAGAAAAGTAATGAGCACGGTCAATGAATTCTATCAGATTGAGATATTTTTGTTCACACCTTTTCATATTATTTCTTCCGTTAAATAGAATATTCGTACCTTTGTATGTTCGATTAAGGTATATCATGGCACTCTACAAGCATTGTCGCTTTGATACTGATCAGGAAGACATTCCTGATGAAAATGATGATTTCGTTGAATTTCGAGGTCAAGTGTCCGACACACTCAAGGATGTTGTATTCATCGTTGGAACTGATCGGTGCATTCAAAGCGTATGTGTTTTAAAAAGAATTCCATGTTAAGATGTGAGCATACATTGTAATTCTCTGTTCTATAGATGGTGGATGAGTTTTAACAGTGATTTCAGAAAGATTTCGAGAATAGGGAAAAGAGGAAGATTTGAATTTGATTCAGTTATTTCTACAAATATAATAAGGAAAACCTGACATAATTGCTAACTTAATTCGTTAGTTTAGGAGTAATCGAGGGATTTTTTCGAAAGAAACTGAAGATTATTGATTTGGTTTAATTTTGACTATGAATTCGCCGCAGTATTTTGTAGATGTTCTCAATACTGCAGTCGGTTTCATCAGGCTCTTGGGACGAATCGGAAGCTGCTTTATATATCATTTCAGTGATCGTACATAACGTTCTTCCGTAAGTTTCTTTTTCGTTACGTAATTGTACTTGATCTTGTATAATCTGTTTTGAATGGGGGAAAGGCTTTCAGATCTCTCATGAAACAAGTTTTTCCTCATAAATAACTGGTAACCTCAAATAAACTAGAAGAAATGACTTTGAATCAGAAATCTTTGTAGTAATATCAAAATAACAATGTCTGATTCGTGCTGTTTGTCTCAGTGATTTTTTTGTTTTTTATTACGCAGTCATAAGATGTTTATTTCCATGATATTTTTGTTTTATTTTTTACTACTATATGGATTTTAGCACGGAAGAAACAGTGGTTCCTCTTTTGGTTCATGCTGTACTGGTTATGCCCGTTATTTCCCACCCCATACTGACTAATACCTCTATTAAATTGCTTGGAAATTTGATTGATTGGTTGCAAGAAAATAAACAATATCAAGGTTTGTCGTTTATTTCATTATAGTGTTTAGACGACAACTTCATGTGGCTCTGTTGATGTTTTAAAATTTTCATTGATTCAAACACTTGCTGATCTTGAACTTTTAGGAAGATTTAATTTAGAGCCATGCGTTACTTGGTTACTGGATAAGGTGCAGAAACCGTGCTTTGTTCGGGCTGCTTCCGAGTCTCTTTATGGTATCTGTGAAAAATGCGAAAATAATTGTTTGGAACACTTTGATTCTATATTTGCTATCATTCCACTGCTAGAAAGTGGCGAGAACAAAGGACAGCAGCTAGAAAATTCCATTCTCTTACTTCTGCAAGGTTCAATTTCTATTTATTGGTAGCTTTTGCTTTATTAATGTTTTAGTATCATATGAAATATTTTTACTCTTCTCAGGTTATCCTTTGTCTTCCTTTACTTTTCCTCCTAAAAGTTATAGTTTTTTAGCTTGAAAAATATAAGTTGTTGAGCATTTTTTCGTCTGACATACTTTGGATTATGTCATTTCTCATTCCATTTTAAATACTCTTATTTCGAAAGAGAAGACTTCTAAAAATTACCATAAATCGTCACATAATTAGAATAAATTCCGTGTTGTCAAAGTTATTTGTAAGTCAATTAGAATAAATGCCACATTACTAAAAATCATTTGTAAATGACTTTAGCGTGGCATTGTTCTAAATATAACTATCCTTTTAGCTTGCTCTTCAATGCTGAACGGTTTGCCAGGGGAGGAAACTGCAACTCGATTAAAGCGCTTAATTGAACCACAAATGACACGTTTGGCTGCAGTAAATTTCATTTTCAAAATTTTGTATTTCTATTTCTTGTACAAAGTGCTTTTTTGAAAATTTTCTTTCCTTAAATTTTTTTAAAATATCTTACTATTTTATTTCGTAGACTGTTATTTTGAATTTGTTTAGCTACTTAAATCAAAGACGAATATATCACCTAGCGAACCACAAGACAGCAACGAAAATGCGTCAGATTCATGGTATCTTCTGAGCCGTGATCCAGTTTTATGGGTGGATAGAATAGCTGCAATCTTTCGGCATGTTCAGCCCTGGACGCATCAGGCATGCAATCCAAAAAATAATGTCCAAAATGGTATTAAATTTTTTTTTCACAAATCATATGTATTACGAATTCACTGCTTGGTATTTTACCTGGTTAATTTGATCCGGTCTAATTTATTCCACTCAGGAAGTTTTACAAATACAAACGATGATGTTCCGGCATTGTGGATTGCAACGGTGAAAGAAGTCTGGCCATTTGTTTTGGAAACTTGCAGAAAATATGAAAAGAATACTCGAGTCGTTGAGCATTGTTGTCGTGCAATACGATTCATGATACGCTTTCTTGAAGTCCATTCGATTACCTTTATTGAATCCCTCGTCGAGCAGGTAATTCTTCAAATATCTGAAGAACAAATTTTTCCTTTATTGGCAGACATGCACTAGAATCTTATTAGATATTTGTTATTTAGCTACGTCTTAATTTCATTCACAGTTTTGCGAAATTTAAGTGTTTCTGTTATAGCTTGCAGTGTAATTTTCAGATGATTGATATATATAATCGCCACCCTCATTCATGCTTCCTGTATTTGGCCAGTATTTTGGTTGACGAGTACGGTCATTTGGATAACTGTCGTTCTGGATTAGTTCATATGCTCAATGTAAACTTTATTTTTATTAAAGAACTATGTTATTTGGGATGTTAGGTATATACAGTAAAGAATGCTAATTCGTAAAGTGAAGCATTAAAAAGATGGAATATATAACACATGATTTAGAAATGCTGTTTAGAACCAAATAACATTTCCTCATACTTCTCTGCTTATGTTTACAGATTTTATGCAATGATTCGTTCAAACTGCTGCAAGAACAAAATGGTTTCCGCAATCACCCGGATACAATCGATGATATGTTTAGATTGGCTATTAGGTGATTTATTTAGAAATTCTTTAGCCTCAACCACTAACTGGAAAATCTCAGTTTGGTCAATGCAGTTAACAACAAGAAATTCGATATTCTTCACTCCTTTGTTTTAGGTTCGTACAGCGTGCGCCGTCAGTATTTTTCCAAGAACCAATGAGTGCGCAGTTATTTGAATGTGGACTTGTTGGTTTAGACGTTGATCATGTTGATGCGAACAGATCAGTTACCAAATTTTTTTCGGAATGTGTTACATCGTTACTTATTGCAAGAAAAGTAAGAGAAACTCTGAGTTTTCCAAAATTCGAAAATCGAAAAGTTATGTGTTTATTTGTTATGTGCAGAAGAAAACTTCATCTAAATTGATTTATCAATTTGATGTAATTTGTAAACAAATTGGAGAAAATATTAAATGAAGAAGGATTTCATGAATGCTAATTTTGCAGTCCAATTATCGAGATGCAGGTGTAGAAGGAGCTGAACAACTGTTTGTAAAATACGGCGAAAGATTGATTAGCGGTTCTCTTCAAGCGGCAGTATTTAGCGTGTCGGGTACTTTAAAGCGTGATATGGCCGAAATTATTTATTTAATTGGTAAACTGTCGGAAGAGGTGCATATTATCAAATAATTCAAGAAGATAATTAACATTAAAATTTAAGATTTTTATTATTATAATAGGTGAGTGTTAAAAAATCTCAGTGTTTTGGAAATACATGGCTTTGTAAAATTGGCTGTAGAATGTAAAAATTTTTCAGCAATTATCTGTCTGGTTGAAAGCAACACTGGAAAAATTTCCTCATAATGAGGGTCTTTGTGCGACAGGAGAACAACTAGAATGGTTCCACAAAAATGTGCTGGAGTATGTTGTGAAAATTTTATTTGAATTAATGTTAAGATAAATTGGGTCTCATAATTTTTCGGTTTAACTTCCGACGACTCTTTCCTAGTAATTTCATGCCGAAAAATCCTTTCTTATTACATTGTACCTCAAATCATTAGTTTCAAATTTTCGCTCTTTTCAGATCAACTGACTTGCGACAAGTATATGCTCAGATTCGCGATTTAATTCGGCTCTATGTATGACAAATTTAGTTGATTTACTGCTTTTATCACTTATTCTGTATATTTAAACCTGCAAGCCACGTATATTGCGATATCCTTCTGAATAACTTTGTGGAGAAGGATGGAAGAAAATAACAATTTAACGAAAACCATGTGGAAGAAGTGCTCTACAGAATTGAAATAAAAAATTACATCCGAAAAGCATTGAAGCTCTTTGAGGAGCTCATAATGAGTTAAAATTGTTTAAAAATGTCGCAATTAGTTTCCGAATTATTGTTTCTTATTTTTTTCCTTTTATCTAGGTTGTGTATTACTTCTAGGTCATTTTACAAGTTTTAGGTCCATGTTTTCCTTGTTATTCTTTTTACTGCTTTGCACTAGTTCTAATATATACATATGGAATTTTAAGATTCCGTTTGTTTTTCAAACATTTTTTGAAATTTCAAATCTGGGTTCTTGCTCCGTTCTTGTTTTTTTGTACCTTTGAATTTTATTCCGTCTTATCAAATTTTCATACATTTGCTCTCTTCTCTATTATTACAAATTTGAGATTTTTTTTCTCATTTAATTACTTTCTGATTTTAGGAAATTTCCTTTTATGATGAATTCATGATTTTTTCTGCATTTACCAATTTTTTCAATGAATTGTAGATTTATAAGAACCTATACTGCGGGTGCTCCTTCGTTTCTTTCTCAGCTTTATTGCTTATTTTCTTCGAAATTTAGTGAGGGAAAGATAAGTACGATATTTGCTCTTTTAAATTTAAGTTTCCTCTGCGAACTAAGGAGGATTGAAATGTAATCAAGGGAATTTCAGGTCCTATTTTCATTACATCTTTCGTTTGCTATTTTTACGAATTTCTAAGTCCTAGTGACATACTGGTGAATAATTGTTAGGATCTCGAGGTGAAATTCTTGCTGGCTAACAGTTTAGCGCAGACACTTTTCTTTGCCTCTTTCTTACGGCGCCATCAGTGTTTGTCTTTCTTTAATTTGCTTCAAGCTTCCCTCTTTATGATGGGATAGAGACCAAGATTTCGACAAACTACTAGGGCCTCTGCCTTCTCATTTTTTCGTAATTTTACAGTAATATATTATTCAGAGGGAGAGTGGATACATGGCCCAAATAATAATGCAGTACTTAATGTTACTGCTCATCGTCTCGAATAATATAAATGAATTTGATGTGAAACTTTTCTGTATATTCCGTAATCGAAGTGTCTCAAAGCAGTTTCCTTGAGTTCAATTTTTTAAATGTTGTGAGCTTCTTCTGGTTAACTGTGAACATATGTTTTCGTGCTGAATAGCTTCCTCAAAGTCAAGGACGGCTTTGTAGCTATCATTTTTCACAATTATTTCTTGTTCGAATAAAAGTAACTGCATTCTAAATGAACTCATTTTCTACATTCCACCAATACATGAGTTACAGCTTCGCATTACTTACAGCGAAGGTTTGAAGCAGGTGGGTTTTTGCAGATCTGAATTCAATATTTGCTCTGAAAGCCCGACACACCATTGAGATTTAAATTGAATTATTTCGGAAATCTTACTGCCAAAAGATGTGGTTACTTGTTGCCTAGACGTGCTTCTGGGATGCTGAATTTTGAAATAATCTACTTTGTGAATATATGCTTCCAGTTTCACTTCCAGAATGCTGGGTTTTGAAAAAGAGTTGGAATTTTATGGCCCGAACATCCCTTATTGCTCATTTTACTCTATCCCTATACTTCTTTTTTGTAAAAGAATCTTTTTAATAAAATTTTACGATGTTTCATGATTTATTTTAGTGTTAAGTTATATTTGGTATTAATCGTGAAACACCGTAGAATTTTACTAACACCTTAAAGTTATGGACAAGTTGCTAACAGAAAAAAAATGATTAAAAGATGTTTTCGCTTTCAGAATCTATATCGGCTCTTCTGCTCTCTCTACTCTTTGAAAATATGCTTTCTAAACAGATGAATACTGTTGGATAATCTTTGATGTACGTTACATTTGAGTGAATGCATTACATTTATACAATATACATCATATATACTATGAACTGAGATATTCTCCTTGCATGCAACTATTGCAATACGGAAAATATTTATGGATCTTGTGAATCGTGTATCCGAGTCACCGAAGGTTGTCATTTTTCTTATTGCTAATTATCAATTGTTTCAACAGTTTGAGTTATGTTATGAATAAAATTGTTTGTTTCAATGTTTCTTAATTTTAATTATATAGGATAATATCCATAAATCCATAAAATGTAGAAATTATTGATATATCTGTTCCCTCGATTTCCATATTCCTTTTTATTCCGTTTCTGTTTATTTCGATGTTCTCTGAGATTTTGCTTATAGCTATCTTATGATATACCACCAGCTATAATTACTGAGATCTGTAACTTTTCCCTTCCTATTATAGTAAAATCTGCTTTAAAGTATAAACGATATTTTCTTCTCTTTACATTTTTTGCATTTGTTTCATAACTCATACAACACTTTTCGATCTTTTATTAAACTTTTTTTATATGGATATGAGTGATAAATAATTTATTTCATTCTGATGAAAGTATCACTGAACGAATTGAAAGAGTGGAAAACTATTTCATGTTTCGTTGTATTACGCGGAATGCAGTCCTGTCAGAATTATACTTTTAATACTGAATGCTCTTAAATATAAAAGTCTATGATTTATAAATCATAGCACATACCTTTAATTAAATTTGATTTTATATGAATTAAGCGAAATGACTGATATACTTGTTGCTGATATGTTGATACGTTGCTGATATGCTGATATACTATGTTTGTTACTGATATGCTTTACAAATTTTCACATTTTTTGTAAATTTCTATTTTATGGTAAAAAAAAAAAAACTGCTTCATTGGATTGAATTCACCAAAAGAATGATTTGTTGGTGTCTTGAGGAAATTTCCCAATCTACAGATAAATAGTTCAAGAAATTTTTGCTGCTAACATTTCTAAATCTACTTCAAGAAAGCCTGTTCACGGTAATATCTTGACTTCATCAACATTAATACTGCATGAGATGCATTGTGCTAGATGATCGGACTGCTTTTTTTAATATTATCCTTTCATTACTTTAAGAACATTATTACAATTCAAGCGCGATCGTTTGTTGGTACGACTTGTCGTCGTCTATTCTATTCTTTCTCAATTGCAATCATTTGTTAAAAAAATTTACCTTAGAAAAAATGTAGATTTCACTTCCCATAGCAACGAAGTGGTTGTTAATTTCGTCCAAAGGCCTGTGTAGAATACGAAATTTTATTTCATCTTTTATTTTTTA
Organism: Cercopithifilaria johnstoni; assembly: GCA_916381525.1. NCBI lineage: Eukaryota > Metazoa > Nematoda > Chromadorea > Rhabditida > Onchocercidae > Cercopithifilaria > Cercopithifilaria johnstoni. The sequence goes on along the minus strand of CAKAEH010001570.1, from coordinate 60,702 downwards.
ATGATGTACTACATTTATCAATGGAATATTTACCTGTGTGATGAAAGGTATATGTGATAAAAAGGGAAAGTGGTATCGAAGAATAGAAAATTTTCGTAGTAACATAGAGTAAACAAGTAAAATTTATTTCGTTTCTATGACAATAGATGAATGACATTTCCACCCATTTTTCCTACATTTGAAACTTCAGATAATTTTCTGCTACTATTCTACATAACTTCAGTAGTGTAAAATCGATCCTATTTGGATTTTCAATTATTTGTAAAAATTATTTCTTTCTTTCTTTCTTCTTCTTCCATAAATAAAGTATAAGATTTACGTTGGAATCTTCTGCTTCAGAAATTCAAATTGATTTAATCATTTAAAGTTGAATTTATATTCATCCATTGGTTATTTGAAAATTTTGTCTGAACCATTTCAGAAAAGAGAAAAGTATTTCCTACAATAATAAATTTGTCTATCAAAGTAAAACAGTTTTATTTATTTCTAAGGTTTTTGTACTAAATTGCAGTTTAATTTTTCTATTCAGAAAATTCGAGATCTGTCGTAATACGTAGAAAAATGAGAAGTGTAGGATTCACGTTTAAATTCATATAATTACAGCTAAAGATCAGAGCTAAAATAAAATTCAATAACCCCAAATTCTTTATCATTTAACTATAATAATTATAGATTTTAATGAAATTTTATTAGATCAAAAGATAAATTAGAAGGCTTATTCATTTTCTGATTATTTACTTATCTGAAATTAAAATTTTAGACTTAGAACTTTCAAATAGTTGTTGGGATGGAAAAAGTTTAACTCTGAAAAGCAATTACGATATGTCATCCTGATTGAATGGCTTAGGGACTGCTTTAAAATAATATCTATTTGGAAAGTATTATAGCAGAAGATGAATAATAGATAAAAGGAAGATTGGAAATTTCTAAATTTCTGATAGGAAAAATGAATTGAGACTTATCGATTGAGGGAGTAAGTGAGGGGGAAAGTAATAGAGAAATGAAGAAGCAGATTTTTAAGAATTGCATTTCGTTTCAAGCAAACCCCTATAAAAGATGCTGGAAGGATTTTCAACATTTGCATTGGATTGTGAAGCAAGAGGAAGTAGTGCAAGCTTTGGCTTTTAATGGTAGAATATGACCATTCTACGACGCCTGAGCCTATCGATCGTAGCTTCTTCCAAGCTAATTCCATTTTGAGTAAAGTAGCAAATTGATTGATACTCTAAGTGACTGTGTGTGATGAGCCGGATGAACAACTCCGCATGCTTTCAGTTAATTACAGGTATTATTATCATTATTTTAAAATTTTATGATTCATAAGAGTATTTGATTTTCAATTCAAAAATTTCTATGTTATTCGATGCCTACTTCTTTCTCTATCAATTAAAAAGGTTGAATGAGAACATTAATGTGGAATAGATCAAACATATGACTTCTTGTATATGGCGATCTTGAATATAAAGAGTTCATTTATTCTTTTGTTTGTTGTAAATCGGCACGCTGTTCACAAAAACAATTCTACTATTCGTTGTGCTTCTTAATTTTTTCGTTTTAAATACATTCAAAATTTGAAATCCTAAGATACCTTCGTTCAACTTATTGGCTATCTAATATCTAATGCGTCAAATTAATTTAGTAGTATCAGTATTACGTCCTTCAAGAAAATTAAGATGACTAGTAATAAAATAAATTTGAACTAATTTGACCTTAGCATATAATTTTTTGTTGATAGTTCGCTTCATTATAATCGACTTAGAGATGTTAATCTCATTTTATATCCATCGAGAAAGTGTTATCTATGTAGCTATGATACTGATGTTGACCAGAAAGTTAATTCAAAGGCTTAATAATCAATGTATAAATAATTAATAATAATAAATGAATAATTAATAATAATCAATGCATGAATATGAAATTATTATAGCCATCGTTGCATTTCTTACCATTGTCTGGCAATCTTCTTGTTGATCTTTTAGTGATTTTTAGATAATCGTTTTTTAAATTTCATTTTTCTCATTTATTTATTTCTCGTAGCATTGAATTAAATATTGGAAAACGTTGATCTTCTTGGATGAATTCACATTTTGCAGTGCAAATTAATTCTTCATTCAAATTATCATGAATGAAAAGAAATTGAATAATTCAGGTAATTCAGTGGTAAACATTCGCGACGGAACAATGAGTGAGGAAGAGCTTAAAATGAAAGCTTTAAAAGATTTGCAAAAAGCCAAAGATCCTGTGGAACGATTGCGCCTTCAATGTTTAATACGTGGAAATGCTGGAATAAAATCTTTGGGAAGGTTTGTTTATTGGATGTTTGCGTTGCATAAGTTTTTTGAACTTTAGTTCAGAAAAAGTAAAATTTAAAATTAATTTTATTGAAATATACAAGTAGGACTTCTATCTGAATTAAAATTCATTTTGTACTTAACTTTCATTGTATCCAAAATATGCATAACACGCTGGTTATGGTTTTTACTGCAATTATCATCACTCACTTATAAAACAATCCATCTCTATCAGACAATATTTCCTTTTAAAATTGTTAAATGGAAAGAAAATCATATATTAATTTTATGCTTGATATTTAGAAAGAATACAAAATTCTTTAGAGAGAGAGAGACTTTTCCTTTTCTTCAATTCCTTCAGGATTTTAATGACTCCTACATTTACCCCTATCATTAACTTTTCATCAATGATATGTTCGCCTCACTTATTAAGAGAAGAAATCTAATTATTGAGTTATGTTGAGGAAATGCAAAAATTTCAATTATGTTTTTTATAACAGAAGTTGATAATACATTGAAAAAAAGAAACAAAATTTATTAAAGTGATGGCAATGATGAAATTTCAGATTAAACATGCATGGACATGACAAAATTCAAAGATAAAATATGTGCCCAATTTTCCTTATTCAGTGCTTTTTCCATATATGAAATAATTTAATAGATGATGCATTGTGGTATCTTCTTGTAAGGTCTGTATAGATCTAGGCACCCAACTATGTGTAATTTGGCATCTACTGGACATCGAGCCGTGACTAACTGATTAGCCAGTGAAATGTTAAAGTACTTTCAAATACGTATGATTTTTGATTAATTTTTTGAAAAAATTTTTAGATCATTTCGTATTATGGATGATAATGGCAGTCGTACGTTAGATTTTGAAGAATTCCAGAAAGGTTTACATGATTTTGATGTGAAATCAACTAGTGAAGAAATTCAGGAGGTATTCAAAAAATTTGATAAAGACAATTCCGGTACTATCGATTTCGATGAATTTCTCTTGTCACTTAGAGTACGTTAAGTTTATTTGTCAAGGTGTTTGGAAATTTCTATGGATTCTTATAACTGTTACGAAATTACAACATTTGTTTGGCAAACAAATGTTGTAATTTATTCTTTAATAATTAATGAAAGCGAGGAGATCGCTTGAATTCATTGCGTTGCTGTGAGAAAAAAATCGTTCACTATAATCAAATTCTTTTTTCTGCCAGCTCAAGAGTAGCAATAATTATTGTCTTATATTCTCCTTTGGGAGTTACAGTACGTATCAAAGGTATCTCTATAACTATAAAAGTCTTATTGTGTGCCTAGTTTATTTTTTTACTCAGATTTATTTCGGGATCAATTTAAAAGCATGTTAAAGAAAAATCTTTGCCAGTTCAAGGACAGCAATGATTTATTGTCCTATGTTCTCTTTTTGCATTGTTTCAAAATAAAAGACAATTTAATTAGAAACGTGTTTGTGGAAAAGAGGTTCGAAAGGAAAAAGTTGATATAGTATGTCATTAAATATCTATTTTAAAGAAATTAAAATCTAAATTAAAAGTGGCGTAAATTTGCAGCCACCATTGTCGAAAACTCGTCTAGCACTTATAGATGCAGCATTCAATAAATTGGACAAAACCGGAGATGGCGTAATTACAGTAGACGACATGAAAGGAGTTTACTATGCCGAACGACATCCAAAGTACATATCCGGTGAGAAGACTCGTGAGGATATCTTCAATCAATTTCTCAGCAATTTCGAAATGAAAGGACATGTTGATGGGAAGGTATGAAATTCACACTTTTGTGTTGTTGTTCATAATTCTATATTACTTTTGCATCCTATCATCAGTGAAGATGTTATTACCTGAGGCAGGTTCTGTCCTTACGGATCTGTAGTATCTTGGGATCGTAAATTTACTTCCTACATATCTGTTCTAGAAAAATCAAACAAGCAATGTAACACATTTTTCGAATCTCAATGATTCATTCAAATATTAACATTTTAAATGAAGTTCTTTGATATTAAAACATTGTTAAATCATAAATTAAATTAATGTATCTAAAATACTGCAGAATTCTTATTGCATGCAGTAGTATAAACTCGTTCCAAAAGTGTTTTTAATGGGTTTAGTATGTTTGTGTTATGTTATCAAATTAAAGGAAGTTCAACACAAAGTATCCACTTCCTTAAATTAAAGGAGATCCATCACAAAGTATCCACTACGCTAAACCCATTAAGTATCTACAATGTAATCGTGATGAGGCTTTATTTATACTTGTTTCAACAAGGAATTTATAGCCACAATATTGAATGAGACTGATAATTTACAACTTTGATTTTAATTTTTTTTTTTTACTAAAACAAAGAGGGAAATCAATTTGAACTATTTTTAGACAATTTGTAATTTAGGTTTTAATTCAGATGAAAATATCGAATGCTTTTTAAATTTTTAGAAATTTATTGGGATTTTTGAGTAACTGTCTAATCAGCAACTATCTAATCGTTTCAAAATATTCTAAAATTTTTTCCGTAATTCACTTTTTTGATACTCTCAAATACACCGTGTCATTCATACTTTTAACAACGCTTGTAGCAATTCGATCCTATGAGTATGACAAACACTGGTTGAACTTCTTAAAATTATTTAAAATATTTTGTAACAATCTATCATTTCTGCAATCAACGTTACACTCTTTTTTTGAATCACGGCGAAATTAAATTATTATCGCTAATATTAAGCCTTCGAACCTTTTGAAAACGAAAAATGAAAAAAGCAATTTAGCATGTCAAATAAATCTTTAACTATAAATTTTATACGATAAGCTAAATCTGAATGAAATATAGTTTAATAAATGCTATTTCATCTCAACTATTATATATGAATCTTTTATCTGGATTAGTGCTATTTCGATAGTTTTTTTACAAATTGAAATATATCTTTCCTTTAGCAAAGGATTTATAATCTTTCTCACTGATAACGATTCTTAAATGCATTTACTTCATGGCAGCTGATAGGGTATCTGTCAGTATGATTTAAAATTAAGAAATGGTTTTAATTTAGCTTGCAACTGCTACTAAAATATTCAGAGACTTGTAGAGACATTAAATAGAGATTGTCATTTGAATTTAACCCTTTTTAAAATAAAATACGGCTATATTTATATCAGACAATGTTGAAAAAGATTAATGCTAAGGTGAAAAAAAAATATTCATTCCGATTCTTATTAATTCGAAAAGTTTGATTTTCAGGTGACAAAAGAAGAATTTTTGAATTACTATTGTGGTGTATCAGCTTCTATTGATAATGATGCTTATTTTGATTTGATGATGCGAAATGCTTGGAAACTTTGATAAATTATTATCATTATGATGATCCTCAATATTTCTTGCAGTAGTATTTTACTTCTTTTTTTTTTACATTCGCTATCACAAATATTATTCGATATATTAATCCCGAAGGACTCTTTGATGATAACAAAATTGTTCTCCTTCAGAAACCATATGCTATAATTTATCCGAATCAATTTTCATTCTTTGTTCTATAAAACAAACATATAAAAGATAGAATGGCAGATTTATAGTTTATAATTTAGGATACCGAATTCAAAGTATTTCTTTTATAAAAATTTAAAAAAATTTCATTTAATATGTTGTAACAATCACATTTATCCGTCATCTGATGGATAATTATAATTAAACTGACATAATGAATTTTCATTTTTCCTACATTTCCAAATAAAAAAATGTAAATGTCGTGGTGTCAACGAAATATACATATTCTAAGACGATAGAGAACTAATTACTCAAGTCATCTCAAATTTTTTAAAAATAAGCTTATGAGAATGGAAGAAAAACAGAATGTTAAAGTTTTGATCTGACATATCTATAGCAGATGGAAGACAATAATGACCATGTATCTTAATCACTACTCCTTCGTTCCATAGTTTCCACTTTTAAAATTAGCGACCAATCAGATTCTGTCGCAATTGCATGAAGTAGTATCTGTAAAATTGTTATTAAATTTTTAAAATTGTTATTAAATTTATTTCAAATATCTTTACATTGGAATGATACGGTTTTAGTTCATTTCCTTTAATATGAAACATGCTAAAATAACTAACCTTCGGTTTGACAAATTTCAACGGTATTTGCCGAAGTTCTATTAATTCTTTAACCAATACATTTTTCGAATTTCCATAGCGAAGATTCATAGCATAAGGTAATTTCTGCAAAATAACAATAGCTTTTGTCAACTTTTTTCTTACCAAAAAATATCACAAATTTAATACTTTCTAACAAGAAGGTTAAAATTTGAAAAAAATTTTCTTATTTTGCCGTTTTTTATTGTGAGCAGATTTTAGAAGGAGGAAGATGATCGAAGACAGCTGTAGAAAACTTTATGATTTTCTTTAAAATCTCATTCTTTAAGCAAATTGGGAAATATACAAACCATTGGACCAGCTATACCAACTGCAAAATAATCACATTTCCAAATACGCACATCAATATCATCGCAAACCTCTCGGCCATTCCTCCAGAAATAATCAGCTAACGCTTCACTTTCATTCATCATCGGTTCACGTAACTCTACATGTTTCATATAAACAATCGATTCGGAAAAGATTGTAAATGAACACGGACAATTCTGCAATACTTAATTTTATTTTAACTTGCGGTATAAAAATTTTTGCAACCGTAGTTTTTTAAAAAAAGGAGGGATTAAAATTACTCCAGAACAAATATCATTGATGATGACTGATGAAAACCGATAATGATTTTCCTGAGAAAAGTTAGGTATATTATGAAGACATATGTCGGACTGAAGACTATAACTAAGTAGCCTTACAGAAAAGACGGTTTGACGTAGATCTCAATCCAACGTGATAACGTGATTGGATGACATGATGGCGTCATTAGTCATATCGTTTCGTTAGATTTGATATGTTTTAATTTTAATGAAAATTTTGATAAAATATGACAAAATAAAATTATAACATTAATCAGATCCAATTGTTCGTTATACCCAACAAAATGCAATGTCATCCAGGTATCCTCCAATGATGGATTATTATTTGCCTCTATCTGAAGAACGTTAAAATCTTTTCTGCAATTGTATTTGTTAAAATATTGGCAACTATCAATACTTCTTGAATCTATGAAGGGAGTTTTCAAGTACCTGATGAAGTGCCACAAAAGAATGTAGCAGTAATTCACCGTCTTTAGCTCCAAAATTTTGGCAGAGTATTTCCCATTCCTGAAAATTAAACAAATTTATTACCAGCTAAGAAAGAAATTAAAATTAAGAAGCAACTACTGCTTAGTAAAGAATAATAGTTATTTCTTCTGAAGTCCTGGGAAATCAACAAATTAACAATTGGATGAATAATTAAACTGTACAGGAAAAATGGTCAAGAATTAAACAAGAAATACCTGATTGTATCGATTCTTATTTCTTACCTAAACTTAAACCATCTAAAATGAGTACGGTAGTGAGAATTATTGACAAGGATATAAAATTCTTGAGAAAATATTTTTACTCTGTTTTACCTGGTTTCTTAATTATTGTCAGATGCAGAGATTATAGTTTAAAATTTGCATCATTAATTAGAATTTTGCAGCAGCTTGCAATTTTATATCTAATTTTTGCTTATCTATTAAATAAATGTTATGCATGCATACATATATCAAATTATACACGCTTCATGAATGTCTAACTTAAATTTTGCAAAATGTATCATGAGAAATGCTTCTAAGAAAGATAGTATGATAGATCTTCAACGTGATCTATCTCAATCAATCAAACTATTCTTATAATTTTAATTAGAGAAAAATCTACCATACTATCTCATTTCAAATCGAATAAGATTTCAAATGTCAATTTAATTTATTGTAATCTTCAATCTTAAAGGGAATTTTAATAGAATACTAATAAGGTAGCTGTTTTTATTTGTAAAACTTAGTGTTAGAAATTGTTAGAAATTAAATCAATAAATATGAATATAGCTTAAATATCGTATATGTAAGAAAACTGATAAATAAACTGTGGAAAAAATTATGAAATTATTCGTACATGATCCAAAACATGTTCATCACTAGCCAATTTATTGTATATGTCGAATTCCTCTCGACTTAATTTACCGTTTTCATCGAAATCGAATAGATCAAATATATTCATCAATGTCATCCTTAAATATCAAATTTTATTACAATTTTTCAATTCTATCTTTTCTCCCATGAGAATTTTTAAGCGGAAAAACTTTGCAAAAAATGATTCAAATTATACTTGCAATTATTGGAAAAATCTATAAATCATAGATTAAATGTAATAAAGATGCAAATCATCAAAAGTAAAAAGAATAAGTGATTTCTTTTTCAATTAAAAAAATAAATTAGGCCCATAAATATTCGAACATTTATAATTCTATTTAAAATGCCTAATAACATTAATTTAATAATGAGCAAATTTCTATCAAGTTTCTTTTCTTTTCTCTTTCTTTAATCAAATAGATAATTTAACTTACTTGAAATGCTTTGTTAATTTTCCATCTGAATCCACTAACTTCATTTCATCGTCTGCTGATGTGATAACAAACTCCGAACAATGTGCTGTTTGAACGCTAACGATATATTCTCCTGCTTTCAACAAGCATTTCTCGCTTACATATTTCTTGAAATTAGAAGCAAATTAAAAATTAATTAAATTGAAGCATTTATTTTATCACTGATATCTAATCAATTCTATGGGCGATAATTGTTTATGCTTTTAAAGAGATTTCTTTTTGCATTTTAATGACACTATAAAATTTCAACATTTAAATTCAACAAGTTTTATGTCGCTTTGAAATTATCATTGTACCACACTATAAACAGAATTATTCATTTGGTCAAAATATTTTTATGCATTTTATTTTATAGTTTACTCATTTGGCTTATTTGTTGCATTATTGTTATAAATCAATATGAAATAAAAATCAATATATTATATAAATCAATATAAAAATCAATATAAATCAATATGTTATAAATCAATATTATTGTTATCAATATGAAATAGTTAGGCGAAATATTTTATAATACAAAAATATTTCGTATGTTAAAGCATAGCTCATTTTTTGCTTCCAAAAATTTAATTAATCAATGATATATTTATATTACAACTTTAAAAGTTCGCTTGACGCAAAAGTCTTGTCATATATAAATTTCAATAAGACAAAAACTTTTGTCATATTGTCGCTCCTTTCAATTTTTAATCCATGTGGAAAAAAATTTAGTCCAACAAATGGATAAATTAATTTCTTACTCTTTTTCCGAAAGTCTTACAATTTGCAGAAAGATCAGTTTGAGATAGAGGTCAATTACATTAAGAGATAGCTATCATATTAAATGCAACACCACAAAGTTAAATTTATTACCTTTTTATTTGTTTCGCATACTGAAGTTATCATATGCTGATAAAGTAACTTTTGTATAGTTGAACTTCATTGCCGAAAATACGACGCAACAATTTTATTATCAATGTTTATGTCATTTGAACCATTTGTCTATCCTTTTTTTAAAACTATTCCTATCTATTAACAATTTAGCCTTATAGCATTATCACTAAATTAAAATTTTGGTTTGGTTAAATAAAACCTTTTTTTTTTTTAAATAGAAAAGATTACATCTTCCATAATATTCATTGTAACTGTAATCACTTGCTCCTCGATTGTATCATAGAGTATAACGTATATGTCATTTTTATAGTTTTGATCCGTTGGTTGATCATCTAAACGAAATAAAATTCATTTCAGGGAATATCGAACTAATTCAAGGTTACAACCAAGCAAACACAAATATAAAATAAAGAAATCGATGCTTCTAAATATATGAGAGTTTAAAATTTTCAGGATACATAAATTTCAACAGTTAACAACTTCTGTCATATTTATGCTCCTTAATTTTTAACTTATATGGAAAGGAATTTAATATAAAAAATGGATGAATTAATCTTTTCCTATTTCTCGATGCTTTTGCAATTGCGGAAAGATTTTCCGAAATGTTGCTATATCTTCCATCATTACGAAATTGAAGCTTCTTAAAGTTAATTGTAAAAATTGTGAAAGTAATGTAATCTAATGAAATTTATCCAAATCATAAAGTAATATGATGCGGTCGGAGAGAGCTGAAATATTATATTTAACTTCCAAAACTATCTGTACGTGCTTAGTGACTTCTCACAAAAATACAACTCAACTTACTGCTTGTCAATAATTCACACATAATACAAATAATCTGCGAATGATTCAGAATGAAATGATAGTTCAAAATGCGATCATCATTATTCATTACACGAAATGCTCGACGAGTAACCTATTAATGTAAATGATAAGTGAACAAAATGAAACAGCATAAAAATAAAATAGCTTAGTAATTAAAACTCATATCATTACACTAATTAATATTTGTTAATCAAAATCATATGTAAAAAGAAAACCTGCGAAGTGAACATTGGTATGGAACCATTTAAATATTGAAATGAATTTCTCGTTCCTGCAATAATATGAAAAGATTTGTCGCAAAATGCAAAACTTTTGGAAATATTTAGAAATCTTAAATTATATCTGAAAATCTCATCATTGAATAATACTTTCAGGTAATTTGCGTTGTAAATTTTCAGATCCGATGAAATTTTTCGATATTGCAATTTGTTTGTTGGTGAATTCCTGCGCGATAACATCAAGCAGTTTGCTTCGACTCTTTTCAAATTCATTGAAAAGCTGCAAATATAATTGTTTCAATGATTTTCAACATATCAACCCCTTCCTTTATCTCTCACCTTTTTTTGAACAAATATATAAATATTGTGGAGAAAATTTTTCATCACTAACATTTTCGCCTTGGCGTTACTAAGTCCCTAATTTCAGAATTACTAATTTAGGTATCTTCATTTTAGAGAATTCATTTAATTATTCCCAAATCGAATAATAATATCACTTTGAAATACATTGGCAACATTCAATGTAGGTTTTTGAATTTTTAAAAGTTAAAATAGAATTTTATCATCGTTGTAATCTAATTTCAGAAATAAGCTCCTGTACCATTTTGCAATCAATCTTCCCATATCTTGCAGATGACTTCAAAAAATCCAACGCTGCCTTAATTTCATTCACATTCAACTCTTCATCCTTAAAATTTTCATTCATAATTTTAGAGAGATAAAAGAACTATTATAAATTTCCCAATTACAATATACAGTTAGCAACACTTCCTTTGAATTTTTCATCAATTTGATAATGATTCCTGAATTTCAATATAACTTTTTTGGTTCCTTAACTAAGTTTTCATCGTTTTAATCATATCAGAAAAAAATTTAATTAAAAAACAAAATTGGATACTTTATGTTAGAAAAGGTTTAATTAAAAGACAAAGAATTAAATGAATTTCAGTTTAATTTCCAAACCTCATTCAAGGATTCAAAGAATTCTTTCAATTCAACAAATTGTTCATTCTGATCAGTTTCATTGATGCGACTGCTATTTTGTTTTACTAATTCCAAAAAATTTGTCACAGGTAACTGCTCAAAAACTTCATATGCTTTATCGAACTGATAACAGTCTGAAAATGGAGAAAGTTTGTTTAAATTAATTTATTACATCAAAAATGCTTAGTGACAAATAAATTAGTGACAAATACAATTAGTGACAAATAAAACTGATAAGTTCATCTGAATGCACTTTTGAAAATCTTAACTTCATCATTTATAATGAATGATCGTCAATGATTTCATTTAGCTGTTTCAATAAGTATTCCAGAGGTAAAGAAATAATTTTAATTAGTTTTTGACGATATTATTTTGTACATTTTACTCATTCCATCATTTATTGCTTCCGTAGTATTTCATAATTTCAAATTTTGCTAAAATATCGAATATTAATTAATAAACAAAATAACTAATTCCAAGGCTTAATAGAATGAATTTCAAGCGAATCTCCAATTTTTAAATATTACGTAGCAGTAAGTTATAAGAAGATCTTCTAGAAATAGAATATTCTTAGAAGAATTCTAGATCTTAATCTTCTTGGTAAAATACAAGAATACTGGTGAAGTAATTCATTTTCAGAACTATTTCAAAGCTTCTTAAGCTAAATTATATTGCTTCATAATTGAAACATTTACTTCTCAAATTTTTATTCAAAAAGCTTTGAGGATTCTAAAATTAGTAAAATTTCCATTTTGAATATTTCGAGCTGATTTATTTAAAAATAAATTACCTGTATCTCCTAGATCAGACATCAATAAATCTTTGCCAGCAGAGATTATAATTTCATACAATTGTAAACGATTTACCGTATTTCGCATATCTCCCACTTCATTCAAATATGCATCCACGAATCGACGTTTTGCATTAGATTGCATTATATTAATTTCAATTAGATATTATCAGAAATTATTCTGAGAACAAAATTCACAATTACGGTCACTTGTAGAAGAATGATAATTAATGAAATAATTTCAAGTTTTAAACATGATAATCTTAGAGAGAATATATGTTGGCTCACACATATTTTCCAAGTGTGGAAAATTAAATTTTGTTGAAGTAATCCTCCGATCGATAAATAATCAATTTCTGATTCGGCGTATTTCGTGACTTATCGAAGATTTTTCAATTTAAATAGGATCTAAACAGTGCATAAATGTTGAAGTCAAATAATTATTAGAGCAATCAATCAATCAATTTGAAAGAATTTTTGAAATTAATGAAAAAGTGAATATTAGGAATAAAAAGCGAAGTGTTGATTACATTTAGAAATAAACAGCAATTTACCGAACAATAATACAAATGCATGAAGACGATGATAGTTCGAAACTATGGCAACTGATTTATTTATTATATGCGGATTTAATGTTGTCGCATTAGCATTTTGGAAACAACTTACCTCCATAGAAACGGAAATGTAATGATGATATGATATATTGATTCGTGGTGTAATTCTTTCGAAGATATAATAAAACTTCACCACCATCTTAGAGAATAGAAGTTAATAATTAGATTTACTTTTGAGAATAATATATTCTTTTTTTCATTGAGAAAAAGTAATATAATAAGAAATGATATTATATGAATTGTAATATTCTAACTAGAAATATTCTAAGTAACATTCTAACTAGAAAGAGAATACTATCCATATTAATATATTTATTAGTATCACTCAGATATTAAAGATTTAGAAAAAATTAACTTTTTGAAGTTATTCGGTTTCCTTCTGAAATTGAACTACAAAATATAATGTTATAATAATAATGAATAAATTATAATAAATTGCCCTTTAAAGATCAAAGAATGAATGCAACAATATATATATACGTAATGATTTAGTGTTCTCTTATATATTTTCATCTGTTTACACTCATTCAACATTTTTCCCTTATTTCATTTTCATTTCAATTTTACTACAAATTTCAATTTTTTGTTTTACTTTAATTTTCAATTAAACTTTATTAATGAATAAGTTATTAAATTCTGCTTGTTTTATGTATACAAGAACATCAAATTAATTACGCTATTATCACCTTTATCAAATAAACATGCAACATTTTCTATTCCATTTGTTCATTAATTCATTTCATTTAAATAAATTTAAATTTCCCCAAATCTTTCTATATTTCAATAGTAATAGCAATCTGTTTCACATGTTCTACAATTATCGATCATAATTGGTAATATCATTTTCACTATGATTGTAGTTTCTGAATTCGAAGGATTGTCAAGAAGCGATCATAATCATTTTGATATGAAATTTATTCATTCTACATGCATTTATAGTTCTAGGAATATATTTCCAGAAATATATACTTTTAAATTTTAAAGAATACTTTGCAAACAAAACGATTTCAATGGTAGTTTTATTTCAACGTAATATTAGGGGAAAAAAATTTCCCTACCTCTACATGACATGCCTTTCTAAACCAGTAAAGCATGAAAAGAATATGAACGAAACACAAAAACCACAGAACTTTTTGGCTGTGAAAGCAAAATCTGTACTTAAAACTTGCTACTATACCTATTTTTTTGGTGGTTCGTAACTCTCCCGAAATAATTTAATTCTTGTAACCAGTATTATTAATAATATTAAAATTGAGAGAATTCAGGGAGGAATCACATTTCTGGGAAATGAGAACTTTGTTCACGCAACATGCACCGTCGAAATCATAAGATTGATACAATCTCCACACTCCATTTCAATTGGACCACGAAACGATGTACAAGGTGCTACCAGTCTGCCTCATCGCTTCAAGATTAAACTCAGAGAGTTTTCGCAGAGTTCATCTCCGACTGCTTGCAACTATCATGCCAACACAATGCGATATCGTCCACGCTTCCTCACACCAACGGAAAACCGCAATTCACATGCCTGATTATAATAATAAAACATTTTGAATGAAGTTCCCACACTTCTTTTTTATGAATTTGCAACCTGATTTGAACATACCAATTTATTTTATGCAGTTAATTTCAAAACATAAATTCAATCTGAAATCAGGGAAATTTCACATGAAAACAAAACATTTCTTAAACATACAATCAAAGCATCCCACTAAAGAAAATTACTGAAAGTTGACTATGAATATAAAAGATAATATCAATCATACACGGCCACGTCCCTAAAGGTCATTTATTCAGTATTTGAGAATCTTCAACTTCTAAGAGTTGCAAATACTGCAGAGAAATAATATTTCCAAAAAGTTTGTTAATTGTTTTAGAACATGCCTGCAGAGACGAAAGCAAATTGTTTACAAAAATAGAAACTTAATACAAACATTTCGAACAGCCAAGAATAGAAACTCAACAAAATCCTATTATATTTTTTGTTTGCTTGCAACAATATTAAGTTTCAAAAACGCGCTACTGTCGAAATGTCCATCGAAGAAATTTCAATTGAAAAAAACATCAAGAAAATGTCACTAAAACATCGAAAATTACTCCATTTTTAAACGATTCCGACCCAAACCTAAAAATCGACTAAGATTCTCTCCAGCTCAGAGATTATCAATGACAACATGTACAATCTGAAATGAAAAAAGATAAGAACAGAAAAATCACCAAAACGCTATGCAAAAGCTATACAACTGAAGACTTTGTACAAACACATACAAGAATTCATTATTAATTAAACAAACTAATAAAACTCCACCCTACTGAAGACTGAAAGCATGAAAAGCATTAAAAGTTTAAAAAATTGGATACTTTCCTCGCAAAAAAGCCATTCCAATTAAGAGCAGTGCTCATTTATGAGAAATAGAACAGATTTCATCTAGACCTTTCATTGCTGCATTGCCTCCAAGTTATTATGAACCCGGATTAATTAACAATGTTGAAGGCTAGTCGTTGCTGATTTTATATTTAGTCTCCAACAGTCTATAACTAATAGAATGTAGCTATAACGCTAACGAGTTGCACTCTATTCCGAAAACACTAAGCCGGCATATAACCTCACTCAGTCATCGATCCATTGTAACTTCTAGAGACATGTAACAAAATCCCACAATTATAGCCAAAGAATGGAAACTTTACACTCGAGCATTTCCTGCCGCGGCTTTACTGCAACTGGTGGTAACAATTAATTTTCAATCAGATATAGTTAAAAACATCAAATCTCATTTTACATTCAAATGTGATGTTACCTTGTCTTTGTCGTACCCATATAGAAGATGAGGCGATAAACGAAATAGTCATTACTTATGAAAGTGAAACTTGTCTGAGTCAGGAAGTGAAGAAACACTTATTACTCCCAGCATTTAGTTTACTTCTTTCACTATTTTTTGAAAATAAATTTTCCGAAAAGAAGAATCTGCTAAACTTAAAAAAACTGCTACTAAAATATATCTTATCAACTTTGATTCAGCGCTACACATCAATTTGCTAAATTAGGAGATAGCCGAAAACTGTTATAGATCCAAAGACAGAAAGTTTAGTGACATTAAAGTGACACCGATATCAGGGGGAAGACATACATTTGGAAAATTTTAACATCCTTGTGCTACAAGGCAATAATGAAACCAGAAATGCAAAACAACCCCGACATTTTGAAAAAATCAGATTTACAAGACTGAGTAAGCTGATAACTGAATGCACGGCAAAAGAAATTATCAATATTATGTAAAATTCTTCCAAAACACATACCATTTTTGAATTTTTTAGTGTAACTTGTACAAAAATTATTTAGGTATCAGAATATAATTTTTGTTAAATTAAAGAAAAAATTCAGCGGCATAAAAAAGAGAGATCTGCAATATCACAATGCAGTATAGTAGTACACTACCAAGTACTAAGCAGTGGATTTTCAATTAAAATAAAAATAAATTGAACTCGCAACTTCAGCATCCACTGACTCAGAAGAGACCTACAAACTACTGAACCGATAAAATGGAAAATTTAACGTGAATTAGCGGCAGCATTCGAATTGGAATTTTCTCTCTGTTCCACTTTTACTATTATCATTTTGTTACCAAAAGACATCACGGGATGCAACCGTTGCTGCTGTTCGACAGTATCCTATAAAATAAGAAATTTTTCATGATTATACGAAGACACATAATAAAAGAAAATTGAAACTGATCCTCTTTATGAAGCAAACGATTAAAACTAAATGGCGAAGTACAATCCAAACGGAACGAGTTTCCGTGATGATCTAGAATTTAACAAGTTGTGCAGACTTGAAATTCTACCAGAAAAAAGCAAAGCATCATGAGAATGTATGTGCACGTGATGAAGCAAAAGTAAACCACTCGGAGTTATGCTCATAATTGTTTATCGCATGTAAAGGCTTGCGACGTAAATCATTATTATCAGTGACAAACCAATTCCTAACTAATTCGAGAACAGCTTACGCATTCAGACTCCGATGTTACTGGAACTGACACCAAGAAAACACTTTCATCTTTGTCACTCACAGTTTTAACAGCCTGCATACTTGTGTTAGGATCCGGGTTCAACTGTACCTCATCATCTGGTAATTCGTTTGCTAACAATTCGTCTGCCGTAGCAATTTGCCTCGAATCTATTGAAAAAGAGTGATCATTTGATAACCGGATCATCTGGAATTAGATGTGTGGTCAGCAAAATTGATATTTGTTTCGGCAATGTAAAAACGATGATATATAATTGAACTAGAAAGCTACAAGAGACGGCAAATTACAAGTGCACTGTCAGTCACTGACACTCATTGTAAGAGATTTCAGTAAAGAGTCACATAAAATTTTTCCAGTTAAACAACTTAAGAATTAAAAAATTTATTTTTTGAAAGTGACTGCAAACGATCGAATACTTTCTATTGTCTTTAGCACAATAATAAATACTCTGTTTTGTGAAGGAATTCGTTCATACAAATGAACATTATTTTCAAAGATCTAAGACAAAATCAAAATAAAATAAATTTAGAAAACATTAAAGTAAATGCAGAAAGGCTAATAATACCTTATATTCCGGTGCCTGATCTTCGTAATCAATCCTCGAGTTATTATCCCCCATTCCAACACTATTGTCCATTTCACCAATACGAAATTTCAAATTTTTTTCGTCAGAATAAGTGCCCTTTAATATATTTTTTAAATTCCACGATTACCAGTTCCACAAAATAGTACGAGAAAGCTTATTGCATAAACAACTCAATAAAAAAAAACCTCATCATAGCGTCGTGCATACTCAGCTGCTTCTTCAACAACCTGCGCGACTGTAGTTTCGATTCGTGAGCTGCTTGTAACAGATGAATTCTCGCCATCACTGCGTGAAGTATGGCGATTACCGCGTGCTTTATTCGGATTTCGATGTTGCGGCGGTGATTCAGGAGGTGGTGTGATTGGCCGTACCTGTTATGAATTTATAACTGATTTTTGCATTTTGGCAAAAAATTATTCACATGAGGTTGCTTAGATCAAAATGCGATATTTCAGAAAAATTCAATAAATATACTTGTTGATAGGGCGCTGGAGCATCACCCATTAATGGACCACTTCTGGATCTTCGTCGAGCATTCATGAAAAAGTTCGCTACTGTTGAGAGGTCTAACTGCAAATGTTCAGCAATTGTTTGCTGCATTTCACGGCTTGGCCGTTGTGTTTCTTTAAAGATAGCCTGCAAAATTTATGCATCTCTCATTACATTCATTAAAAGCTTCGCCAAACTGTAAACCAACAGAGATTTCACTTTCTTAGAACAACTTAAAAACTAGTCACTAATGCATACATTACCTGCAGAGTCCTTTTTTGGATATCGGTGAAAACTAATCGAGGCCTTTTGGTACTACTTAAGCCTGAAATTTAGAATATCATATCACATAAGAAAATAATTTGAATTTTGGAGTAAAACCATGACTTCATAAAAACAATGAGGGATTGATAAAAAAAGAAAATCCTACGACAAATCTAAAATTTAACAACTACTAAAAAAATTCACCATCACCGTCTCGACCTTTATGTCGTGAACCTTGTCGAGCATTCTGTGCTGGAGTAGGTGGACTCATTGAAGATGGTAACATACCTCCTGAAAAAATTGGCCAACTATTGAATTTTATAATGGAAGCAATTAAAAGATAAACCACAGCCTTGATCAGTATACTGAGAAATGAAATAAAAAGTCATGAATCATCAAATTTTTTTACCTTTTCCTTTGTACATATCAAGAATACCCAGCCGCAGTTCAAGTGGCTGTTGCACCCAGTTGAACATTCGTCTAAATGTTTCTCTTCCTGACTTCAATTTGTTCCATGGCTTTGGATTTCTTAGCAAATCGGAAAGTGTCCCTTGACTCCTGAACAGAGAATTTTGTTGCAAATCAAAAATTCATACTGATAATCAAAATAAATTCTTAGTTATGCAGGAAATGTAGGTCTACTCAAAATTGCCATCTGTAAGATTTAACTCTTAAATTGCATTTAATGTCATTCATGCAAAGAAACGAGCACAAAATTACACAAACGTAATAATATTATCATAATAGGAAAACAGTCTCTAAAATATCTAGCAATGGATTCAAAAAAAATAGCATTGGTTAAATCTTTTCACACCTATTAAAAGTTGTACTCCATTAACATTTCTTTTTTTCAACTACAAATTGATGGAAAAAGTTAATACCGACAAAGAATCCTTTCAGCAAAGATAGCCTGAGGTATAGAGTGCTGCTTGAGTTCCCACGCAATTCGCTTACACAGATCAGTCGTATCGATATAAATGTCATCGTCTATTTCTGCATTCAAAGGATCTGTAGTGTCCTTAGTAGAATAACTAGCACGTGGTGCACCTGAAAAAATATTTGATTACCAGTGAAATTCAATTTTTAATCCTAGAAAATTTCCAAATATTTTCTTCGTCTCTTTCAAGGAATCTACAGAACAGGCACAAACACTGCAATCTATATGCATGCGCAACGATGAACAATATTTCGGAACTGCGAAATTAAATTCTTTAGTTCAGAATTGGACTGTAACACAGTTCAACAGTCATCACCATGACAATGGCAATGACGTTATTAGGCCATTCATTATGAATTTTTTAAATTATCATTAGTTTCAACTACTATTCAGATAATTATGAAATATCAGCTAGAAAATCATGAATAAATTACTGAAGCTGCGATACTAAAACTAACCAACAGTAGAAGTAAGTCTAGTTGTACTTGTCGGTTCACCATTATCGTCAGCAAATGTCAAATCATCATCACTTGTTTCTGCCGCATTTACTTCAAGATCATCGCTGCCACGCAAATCAGCCGTATCCATGGAAGAAAAATTACGTCGACTTTGTCGAAATATAGTATGCTGTGGTGCCGGTGAACTGGGTGGCTAAAATACTATTTGCTAAACAAACGTCTGGAGTTAAAAATGCATAAAAGGAATGTTGGAGAAAAAATTGCATGGAAAAACAAAACAGGATCTGTAGTGAATCAAAAAGTTTAACTTCAGAATCGCTTAACCGAATATTGAATAAGCAAGGGGTAAAGTCCCGATCTTCAGTTTGTGGAACTTTAAGTATATGAGATATATTAGAAACAACTAAATTCAAACAAGTTGCTTGAAAGACATTGAATCCACAAAGCCATATGTGTTACTGTGTAAAAAAGGACATGATATCTTCCATTAATGGATTTTTTTTACGAAGTTAAAGGCTATATTATGATTTATAAACATGAAATAAAATTCACCTGTTCGCCTATCATTGTTGCAATGAAGGAACTTGCAAGCTCAACATTACTCACTGCTGGTGGAGTTTCAGCATTCGCCAAACGATGATCGAGTTCTTGCTGATGATCATCTTGACTTAGTAAACTAGCCTGAAACATCTCCCAAGATAAAATACATGACTGTTGAGCAGCGACCAAATATAACTTAAATTCTATTACAAGCTGCCTTTTTTCAGTAAAGCATACCGACTGCTGAGATATAAAGGGCGAATCCATCGTTTTGAAATCTTGTCCCAAATCGACCTGAAAACACGGAGCATCTATCTTTATGGAAGTACATAAAGGTACTCTGCCACCATACTTCGTGGGAGAAAATTTTCTGATTTTTAAGGGAAGCTTTAAACAGTTCCCAACGATTCACTTGAAGTAAACAAATGGTAGAGTAGTACTATTCAAATCCTCTCTTCGCTTTCTCCTATTTTTTTTTTTATCATCAAAATTTAATTTATAGATAAGATAGGTACTTCTTCTTTGATATATGGATGATGTCTTCGCAAACCGGCTAGCATTTCACTTGCACGTCCACCATTTTGATGGGCACCCAACAAACTTGAGCAAACAAGATTATCTGATCGCGTCGTTGTTTGCAATGGAGATAGAAGACCAGCCGGACTGGAGCTAAAACTGAAATGATTCCTTAAATCGTGCATCTAAGGAATTCAATATAAGCAATGAATTCATATCGCCAATCTGAGAATGGGCATTAACGTGAGCGGAATGAAAATTCCAATGTAAGCGGTGCTACATTGTATTTAAATATCAACAGGTCAACCTGACACTTCCATTTATCGAAAATGCATGTAATTCATTTCAATATTAAAAAAAAAAAATGCTCGCCTGAAGCAGTGGCTTAACCTACAACTATGACGGCTCCCATATTTTTATAAAAATTAAAAATACCTCAGTTTATCCAAACCAGAGGAGTGACTGCTGTGCTGCATGGACGCGCTATGAAGCTGATCTTGCAACGGTTCAATTTTCATTGCACCCACATACGACGGTGTTGCTGACATAGGTGCCAGGGTTGCATAAGCATTGAAATCAGATGATTTTCCGAAGCTAAAATGCACTACTTTAATTTTTTTTCCAGTGTTAGAAAGTAACAATCTACGTCATGATACTTACATTCTTCGTTTTTTTTCCCACTAGCATGTGTCGGATATTCAATGGAAAACTTTAATTGTTAAACACTGAAACTGAAATATTAACTTAACTATATCATCTCTTAACTATATACCACTTATATAATTTCGCTTTGACTGAAAACTGAAAAAATTCAGAAGACATCAAATGTGAAAATTCAGACCAAAACGAGTTCGATTCAAGTCAAAAAAATCGAAATTTAAAGTGATTTTCGCCAAAATTAAAACCCGAAAACTTACTTGTCATTCGAACCAAGACTCATAGGTGCCAATGGTGCAAGCTGTGGACTTTCCTGAGGCGCAGAACCTTGGTTTTGCTGCGGACTTATACTTTCCAAGAAATTCTCTGGTAATTCTTCGAATGGACGGTTGACCGAATTAAATGTAATGTTAGGATCAATTTGAAGTTGGTAGGTAGTCGGTGGAGCTGCCGATGCACCTCGTTCCATCGTATGTCTTACTTTCTCGTCCAAACTGAAATCTTATGGAAACCGTGGTTTTTACTCTGATAAATTATACTTGATTTTGATCTGAAGTCAATTTTCGTCCTCTCTATAATCTTAAAAGAAATGTAAAAAAAGGATTGTGAAACTAATACTCATGATGTCCAATTTTTGGTGACTGTTGGCTTCTTCCTAGAGAAAAAACAACAGTGTAAAACATTATTTTCCCTATATATAAACTGTGACACTGCATACTCTCGAAGAGTTCCCAAAAATTCCAGGTTACGGCATTTGACATGAACAAATCCGTGCAAATATATCCTCGTAGGAATTGCTTGAAATTTCATATTACCTGTTAACATCATTATTAGTATTAATTGATGAAAGCTGTTGAGAGCAAGATGTCTCCGCAGGTGGTTCCATACACACATGCGCCAATTGTAAATCTATCAATAACCAAACGACAAGCGTAATATCTTGCTGTCACCTCTACTATATCGATGTTGCGCTATTTCCAGTAGCATTCAAAAACCTGCAAACGATATAACGCTCAGTCTTCCAGCATTATTTCCGGAATTAACATTTCACTGAATCTTTAATGCCATTGGATTAACTGGCTGAGTAATTAAAAATATGACTTCAAAACCATCTGCAAAAGAACATCATTGTGAGAATACCTTAACAAAATGAGATCACTAGCGACACAACAAACTACTTCGCCTAAATCAGTAAGCACACTACCTTTCAAATCTTATTCACTCTCTTAAACATGAGATAATCGCGATTTATCTGCGATGAAAGTAAGTAGCGTGAATCACTTAACAACAGCTCAAATTAAGCAAATAGAAAAGTACCACTACAAACGGAGTAATGCTGCTGTGTGCGCTGGGTGAAAAATTAACGTCTCTTATTAAGCTGACGTAAAATCTACCCTTAAATGAAATATTTTATCACTAAATGGGCATAGTAACGGTAGAGGTAACAGCGCTTTATCACCACCATATTAAAATGATAATGGTAAAGGTGTTCGAACTTCAACCAAGATTAAGATTTATCATTACACTATGATAACAACAGGTTGCCATTATACTAAATGGTAAAAGTTGGAATGAATTCGGCATAGCGATAAATCACTAAAAGCAAGTGGATAAAACTAAGCAGCCGCTCATAGCTTATTGGACTATCATTTAGTTACAAGTTACGTGTCGCGTATCCATGCAAAACGTAAACATCGCATAAACATCCTCAACAAGGCAATTTTATTGCAACATTAACAAAATCAAATTCAAACTCAAACTAAACGATCATCCACAGTCCCCAACATGTATATCGCTCTTCCGCGCATATTTCATACCGTCAGACTATTTGGTCACTTTTTTCACGTGTGTGAAGAGATGAAAGATTTCAGGTACTAATATAACGTCTGTAAGTTCAACTCACCTCTCAAGCAACAAACCAACAAAATAACCTACGAAAATGCCCACCAATGCACTGAATGCACTCTGACCCTACCTTGACGACGTCATGCAGTCCAGATGCTTGCAACTGCACTTAGTGCACTCTAACAACCTCGCGCTCTCTCTTGTTGCGGCCACTCTCAGCCGTTGAAAACTCTTTTCGTAAAGGAAGACACAAAGAGGACGGTGCTGAATGCTTGCCAGGCACTTAAGCAATCGCACGATAGATGAAATCGCTATAAGCATCAAATGGGCACTACGGTAGCGTGACTTGTTTAGGCGCGGAAATAGGCGGGTAATGTGATCTGAGATATTTATCCGTTTGATGACTTAGCAACGAAGGAGGATCTATACTGGTGTTCATGTGCTTCCATGATGAAGGAATCATTTGAAAATACATAGATAATCTTATTTCACCTACTTCTTACAAAATATGCGAGTTGAATTGCGGCCATCGCCAAATATCGATTCTGTTCATCGAAAACTGGAATTGCGACAGGTATCGCAACATCACTTTGAAAAAAGCTAACGAGTTAAATTTCTCTAAGTTCTCCAGGACTCCCAATAACATTTATTTCAACTCACATAACCTCATATTATTTTAATGTACTCCCTGAAGGCATAAATGACGCCTAAGATGAAGGTTTTCACTTTGCGTCAGCCAGGGTGACACAAACTTGTGGGTAAGTCAAAGTGAGAGAACAGGTTCCAACAGCGGCGCCATATGCAACTTCTCGTCCTTATGTTTGTTACTCAGTTGTACTGTATCTCGTATTTAATTATAAGGTTGTACTACCATGAAATTATATATAAGGAAGCCGCAATGTCAGCGATATTATTTATTTGACTAACTTAGATATTAATGTTTATTAAATACTAATTGCCAAAAATTTGATCTAAATTACTAAATCCATTTATTTACCTGTTGAATTTACTCCTTTAACTTTGTTATATAAGGTTAGGGTTTCTTTTGCTTGCGAAAGATTTTTCAAAAAAAAACTAAGTAAACAGAAATTGGATTCTGACTTTGCCATTTGTGTTTGAACTTCAAGAGCTTCAACCATTTTGTTGAGAAGGCCTATTTTCTTTTCCATATTTTATTGAAATTGCTTAGGAATTTAAATGTCCTGTGAGATGTGTAACTAAAAATATCGAACTACTGAGTTAGGTGAGTGGAGCAACTAAAAAAATGAATTGATATGGACTGTTTAAAAGATAGCTTGAAAACCATCAGATAGGCATCCTTGATTGATTAAATGATATGAAAGGCGACTTTCCATAAATTCGTGTATGTCATCATGAAATTTGAACTTTGATATTATTCACTGAAGCTGTCATTTGATGAAGCTAGTGCTTCAGCTAAGTACGATTTGTTGATTTGTGGTTTATAATCTGCAGGCTAAAATTTCTTGTGAAGCACGCAGCGCTGAACGCAATACTATGTCACCAGCAGCATCTGAACGCGGATATGAATTATCAACTAATCTAGCTGAACTACCAAGCGATTTGCATTTTCGTCTTGCCAGTTCCTTGAATTTTCAAACTGTATGGATGAAAGTAATCGGCGACTCGGCTAGCAGTCCATTCAGTTTAAAGTAAATTTTTGCCTTTATAAGATTTCTCATTACTTTTTTCCAAATATATGAAATAAGTTGTGTTCAAATCCATTTGAATTTATTACTTAACTTTCATAAAATCTATCTCATGTGTCCATTGTGACTCGCTGATCATCTGCGATGCATAACAGTTATTCGTACTGACTTGATAACCTAATTAGGAAATTATAGATGGCGCATGCTATTATTGCATATTTAGCTGTTTAGCTGTTTTGGATTCCGTGAGAAGCTTGCTTGTTCACTTTGCTCAAAAAAGAGAAAGAAACAAAAGCAAAAACAAAGTCAACTAATAGTTTTACTTGGTCAGCAAATAAATGTGAGCAAATATTTGACACAAAGTGGCAAATGACGAGAAACGAAGCATCTCGAGGAATTCATCTTCCCTTTCTTCCATTTAACATGCTGAAGAGTTTAATTACAGTCGTTTGAAATTTTCAAGAGTTACTTTGTTTATACTGCAATTGCCTGATTATAATGAATCTGAACACTACGGACATCCCCTCGATAAAATGATGAATCTCATTTGAAACGACTAAGGGATGAACAGACTTCACATCATTAACGGGTCTAAGGGATCTTTCTGTACCAGAACTAAAGTTGAGGGTATAAGAATTGTAGGGTATAACAGTTTTGTTTTTTTTTTTTACTTGTCTAAAGTTGATGTTACTATTGAATAGCTTTTATTTGGGATCACATTTCATTACAAAAAAGAAATGTTATTTTCTCAAGATTTCTAAAATATTATATCAGTGGGAAAAATTTTCATTGCATCAAACAGTTGATATTATTATCATATTTTGGATTCCTTTCGAAAAAGTTCAATACTGAAAGGAATGATTTATGAAAGCGAAACTTACGCGCTAACAAATATAGAATAAATGCGATCAAGATATGATTGAGGGGGAAAAAATCGGGCAGGTCAAGACCACTATTGAGGAAGCAAAATCTTCTGGACGGCATTTGCAAATATCGAGAAAGGAAGAAAGGTCAAATGCATTAGGAAAGGAACGCAGCGCGTTTCGTCCAGAAGAGAAGGGAGAAGGGAGTGCGTCAGCCATTACTTGGCAATGTTTGAAGGAAAGAAAGCGACTGCTTCACGGAAGAGTACTCGTTTCTGATGAGAATAGAAAATTAAACTGAAGGTAGTTGAAAAGAAATATGGGCCCAATGGGAATAATGTTGTATGATTTAGTCTGATTGTACTAAAAATGGTTTTCGTAATAGCTTGAATGATGGCGCATTATGCATACGGAAAACTCTTATGTCGATTCCAGTCGATCACTGATTCTTTTCCATAAAATTGAAGCAATTAGTAACATTATTTGTCGGTAGTATAGCAAAGTGAGGGCGCAAAAATCTCTGACATGTTCAGTTAATCTGAAACATTATGAATAATCTAATTTGGCACTTTTTAGTGTTTCGGAATATGATCGTATTTTACGAACTAAGAATCAAGGATCATCGCTTTTATACTTGTGGGGCAATCGTGGACAGACTATAAAACTTTTGCTGCAAAGGCTTCAGTCATTTTCTAAAATGCATGGGACATGTATGGATGGACCTCAGTTAGCAATGAGACGCAAATTCGGTAAGTTTATCATTTAGATTGTGGTAGAAATAAAGAGAAAGATGGCGTATAGGTTTCATTGATATCTAAAAGATCATAAAACGTCACCACTCTGTTGCAATGTAATAAATACATAATGCGGCGTTAGAATAAAAAGGTTTCAAATGTTTAGAATTTTACTAAGAACCTCCAGAGTTTTCGATTCTAAGTTATAGCGGACAAAATTAAAATTCCAATTTGTTTCAGTGCCGGTAGTATGGTCAGCTGCAGAGCAGATCACGATTAGAGTGATGGGTGATGATGACTGTATGCTGCAACTTCTTTGTCATGCTCGTGGTTTTCCTTGGCCTCATTTTCAATGGATAGAAGGTGATGAGGATATAGACGGTTCGAACGGTAAAGCACTTGTTATTTCCAGGTTTCTTATCACTTGTATGTACCAAAATATTACAGAAATCTTAAGCGTGAAAATTTGGAAGCTCTTTCAGTAGGAAAGAACATTCAGAAATAAAAAATGAGGCTATAATGGCTTTAAAGCAAACGCGTTTATCAAATGTGGAGAAAGAGTGAAAGAAAAAAATTATTCCTAATTACGAATTGATAAAATTCAGATGCAGTTGTCGAAGAGAACTGAGGTATAGATGTAGAATATGGAATGAAATTGCGGATGGCTTCGAATATTCGGCATTTTATCGGAAATCGGGAAAGTCATTTCACTCAAAACTAACAACGGATCCAGTGGACTTGTCATTATTCATAACTGCCGATATGAGAGGTGGCAGTTCAAGTATAATTGTGGTAAAAGACTTTTTATACATCACAAAATTCTACGCTGCTCATTTGAATCTGTTTTGCCCTCTAAACAGTAACTTTTAGATCAAAATTTAAAATGTGCATTATCTGCATGTGTTATCTTACATGATTTGGTATGGTTTTTCTGTTACAGTAGACTCTTGCGAGCGATGTGCCAAATACAAGAATTTGACTTTGTCGACTGATTTCTGTAGAACTATGCGGAACGAGGACACTATAGGTTTTTTTAATCTATCTTTTTTTTTCAATCGTTCAAATTTACGATTTGTTTACCGAGCAAATCTTATTAAATTTTGGTTACATGAAGGACTTTTATTCATCATTTACTATTTCCAGGTGGTTGGAACGCAGAATTAGTCGCTACGGATAAGGTTGCATTAATTATAAGCAATTGCAACTATATCGATCTACCGAGCTTAGGTACACCTCACTGTGATGCCGAAATGTTTGCAGAGTCTTTGCAAAATCTTGGGTAAGTACATCAACAGCTGTCCTTATCACTGATTCGAAAATTGCAGCAACTAGGAGTTTGGTGTTGAAAATTTAAGTCTAATTTTTAAGCAAAAAAGCAGTAGTTTATAAATGATGAAGAGAAAAAAATTACTTGTTAAATGTTTCTTTCTAGATTTTAAGTTGTTCCATTGGCATAAGATTAATATTTGCAGTTTCAAAACTGTTGTTCTTGGAGATTTAAATCTTGTTGAAATGCACTTCTTTATCAAGGAATACCGCAAACTTCTTGGTGATGGAGTATATGGTGAGATTTCATTTTTTTTTCTTTATTTCTATGGACCCTCTCTGCACATAATTTGTAACGTATAATTTCTTTAGCTGTATTTTACTTCGTTGGTCATGGTTTTGAAAGAAATGGGAAAAATTATCTGTTGGCAGTAGATGCACCAGGTGTTGACTGCAAAATGGCTGACTGTGTTTCGGTTGAATGGATTCTATCGATCTTCGAAGATTCACATCCAGCTTTAAATCTGATGCTCCTCGATATCTGTCGAAAAAATGTGAAGTATGGTTGCTTTGTTCATTTTTCAACTTCCAAAGCTGACCTGAAATGCACATAAATTATTTATAATTTAAGAAAAGTAAGTGTTCATTTATTTATAAAAACTTGTTTGGTAGAGAGAAATAAAACAAATTGATTTATTTATGGGAAAAACTTTTCAGTCAAGTAAATTTTAGGGCTATTTAAACATGGATTGAAGGAGAAGAGAAAACTTTCCAGTTCTTTAGATGTATTGACACTTTGGGATGGGTCGATGAAGCAGATACCAAGGAAGTACCAAAGATAGCGCGCAATACTGTCTGTGGATATGCAACGTAATTTTTACACCTGAAAATAAAACAACAAACTTCTGAACAAGTTTTTGAGAAATTATTTCACTTTTGCAGGAAGTTTAACACATTAATTTTTAGTAGCAGTGGGGTTAGTGCTTTTGAAGTTCGTGGAGAAAAGAATGGCGTCTTCATGAAGCATTTGTTACAGCATATAGCTGACGAGGCAACAGTTCTTGAAATGTTAACGAAGACATTCCAGGGTAATTTCCATTATGTAGTAATACGTATACCACCACATTAAGTTCATTTGGCTTTCACTCGGTTTTTTTATTTTTAATTTTTATAAAGTTCTTTTTTTCTTTCCACATCTCAGTCCTGCTGTTTTAGTTTTATATCAATAATTAAAACATACCATGGGATTTTTTATGTTTGTTATCATGTTCTTATTTTTTTGACTGATAGCCTAAAGCAGTTCGTATCAGTAATGGAGGAAGTATGCTGCTGATGAAAACAAGAACTTAGTGTAAAGATGTAATATCACTCTGAAATCAATGTCATAATTCTATTAATATTCTGCACAATTTTTTTACGAATGCCACTAGTCAGAATTAATTTTATCATTTTAGGTTGACCATTTTAATAATAACCATTTTAATTTGGTTATTTTTTTAAGAAGTTGCAAATGATACCAGAATTTGTGACATACAGATTCCGGAACTTAAATCAAATTTGGTCTTACCCCGTGGATTACGGGATCCACTTGTTTGTTATGGCCATACGACATCTTTCAATTGTCATACTCTGTACTGGCGTTACATGCATGGTATAACTTTATACTTTTTTCATATGTTCAGTGTTGCTGTTTGCATCTTTCAGAATACCCAAAACTTAATTTCCTTTCTTCCACTTTCTGAAGAAAAAGTAACACGTAATTAAAAGACAGTAGGACTTATTCTACTCCACTGTTTATTTACAAATGCTTGTTTTCAGTTTGTTGTGTGCAGAGTCTTTCTTTTAAGCAATTTGAGAGATCAGTTACTTAATTATTTAGTCAAAAAATAGTTTAGAAAAAAATAAAAATTATCAAAGCATTTATTGCAGAGTTGCCAAGTCCGATAAATATACGATTTACGGATCAAAATATGCTTGTTATCATTTGGTACGACTATGTTGGACATTTCACAAACAAAGTGTATATATTCAGTAGTGTCAGTGATCTATCTGCTGAAAGCAATACAGAAAGTTTAAAACCATTGCCCACCAAATTTTCGCATATTGCACATTTACGTTTTTCCAAGGTTATTAACCAGTTTTTCAAGCATGAAGTTTTTAGCAAGACTAAAAGTTTAAGTGATTTTTAGCCCGTTTTCAGTGTTATTTCTTTTTAAGAATAGTAGCAAAAGCTCAGAAATGATTGGCGTTTTTTAGGATCCAAATCTTAAAAAATAAATGCAGATTTCTAAAAATTAAGCTCCTCTAACATCATTGCTTTGCATATTGCTTTTTTGTCTTTGTATCTTTTTTGCCTTCCACACAATCCCCTGAAGTAGAGAATTTCAGCATATCGATGTGTCAGCAGAGAGAATAATAGAAGATGGTGACGATGGTGTTTCAATATCAGTAATGTTATCAAATTTGCAGCGCTTTAAAGTAATTGTTATTGCATATATGTTATTTCCTTCAAAAAATTATTTCCATCCTTCAAATATGATTAAGGTATGTCAGGGTGGTTAAGAGTTTAATGAAAGTAGATTTTACTTTCCTAGTTTCGATGCTGTGCTGTGGAAAATCTTAATGGTATCAATTAATATGATAATATGCATTTGTTGGTAAACTATCAAAAGGTTCACATTTATTTTTCATAGATTTTATTCCAAGATGTTTTTTCAGGGAGCTATATCGTGCTCGGTGGATCTTGCAAATCGCAAAGATGATGTAGTGATAGCATCAAAAGATAATTTATCACTTGGTGATGTATTAGTTACAAGGATTTATAGGGTTGAGTGAAAGAATTTTAACTTTTATTAGAAACTAATGATAGAAACGCCCAACACAACACTTGATGCGTAGTGTTGTTTCTATCGGAAAATTTCGTTTTAACTTTCAGTTTTTTGTTAACCTGCATTTTACATAATAAAAATTCAATTATATTTGACATATAAGCGCAGAACAAAAATTCTGCAGTGAAAAAAGATGCAGGTTTAATACATAACAAGTTTAATCTGTGTTGTTTGAAAGTGTTACCGTCTCAGTTTTGATGCTTTGCTTTGGAAGATCTTAATTCAAAATAAGAATTGAAGCATAACATTAAAATATATGCTCGGGAAACTAACTGGAGAATTTAGTCATTTTTATACGATAATGTAGTACAACTGTCAAAGTACCTTTAGAAACTTGTGAGACTTCTGAAAACGTAAAACCTATAAAGCTTCTTTCCTCTCTTCATTTAAATATAAACACTGCTTGCGAAAAATTTTTGTTCAAAAAACATTTTTTTAAAATTTGTTTCAAATATATGAAACCAGAAGAATTCACAATACACTTTGCAAAATGAGTATTAATTCCAAGAGGAAATAGGAAAAGCGCAGTTTACATACTCATTTCCTTATAAATATATTATAGCACGAAAATTTGAAATTGAAACACATTACTAATCCACGAACAGAATTACTAGATTGAGATACCTTCTGTTACTTTTTCCATCATCGTATATTATTGATCCTCGTGAAATATGATGGAAATAAGTAACTAGTACAATTACTACTGTTAAAATATTGGAATGAGAAGGAGATGTGAAGTTTGAGGATGAAAAATTTTGACAAAAATTAAAATTAAGAGAAAAGCGAAATAACAGGTGCCTTCAGAGAATCTTAATTTGCAGGCAATTTACTAAATATCATACGTGGAATGTCATGTAAATGATAAAAAATTATATAGTTATAAAACAATTCTTTATATGAATAGAGTATTAAATAGCAAGTAGAGTGAAATTATTTTTCAAAATGACTTAGTTATATTCCCATCGAAGATCACGTGTTTTCAATAATTGATCAAAGAATGTAAGGAGGAATGAATTTTGAATTTAATTCAATAAATGTATTGTCGAAATTAAGTTTAGTTCTCGAATATGGAAAGTAATTGGTTGATATGAAAAGGATAATTTTTAATTCAATCATCATTTGTATCATTCAGAAGATCCATCGGTGGTTGATTGCTTCTGGTGATTTGCGAGTGATTTTACTGCACCTCGAAGCAAATGTCTTCCCAGCGAGATTTATCGAGCTATTTTAGAGGCTCTAATCAATTTTCTGTAAAAAATTATTATCTTCTTATCTAATCATTTATTTTAAAAATGTTGAAGTGGGATTTTATGATGCTATGTTAGAAACATCATCATTGTAATTATTAATTTTTTAAATTATAACCTAAATTAGAAGCATTTTTAAATTCTGTGATTTAAATCTATTCAAAAATAATTAACAAGAATCAGAGTGATAGCGGTTCTCAAAGTGGATTATCAGATGATCTGGAAACAGCACGAGCAATTATCGAAAGTTTAACACGACAGTTAAAGGTAATGATAAGAAGTTTTCGGTATGCTCATTTCATACTTTTGTAGTATTATCACAATGCGATCTTCCATCCAGATCAGTGAGATCGTAGTGATCAAAACTTTTCGAATATTTCCTCATTATTCTTTTTTCCCCAACACTTTTTCTATATTGTAAAGCAGAAGATTACAGATTCATGATGATGTAACTTCGAATTTACTACTTCTCCAGAAACGAATCCAACATACTCATCAGAGGACACAGGATGCCATGCGCATGGTTTAAATCAAATTTAAATTCTTCACTTTTAAAACGAATTAGGAAATAGCTAAATTAACAGAGTTGCAATTACAGAGAATTAACAGAGAATTATTCTTTGTGATCTTTGTAATCAATGACATTTAACATTTAACCTGTATTATTCCAGCATGTTTTTTGACCTTTATGTTACTTTACACTATTTAACATAATTATATAATGTTAATTGATATAATCATGATCTGATGATTATATGATAGGATGATATAACAATATAACAAAAATTATTCAAATAAATCTCTACGTTCACATGACTAAGATAGTTTGAAACCGTAAAAATTACTTAGTATTTTTGAAGCTTGAAGATCGGCTAGACAATATTGAAGTAACATGGACCAAAGAATTAGAGAATCAGCACAAACGCTGGCTCGATAAATATAATCGTTTAATGAGAGAGGCGGAAAATATTCATCCTTTGTGAGTTTATTAGTCCATCATGTTTGGTTGATAATTGTTTAAGTTAACTTAAATATAAAGTACATTGTTACTCCATGTGATAATATCATTATGAACTATAAAAGTGAAAATTATCTGAGTTAAAACAATAGAAATGAAGGAGAATAATGTAGAAAATAAATGTACTCATTACTTCAAAAATTGATAATTTTTTCAAAAAACTTAATGAATTATGAAAAATTTAAAAGTTTCAAAATAAACGTATAATTTACTTCCATTCATTTTATTAATAGCAGTAAGATTAAAGCTCTTTTTTTTACTTTTAATTATTGAGAATGATAATTTTTTTTGTTTTGTAGATAATTAAATGAATCATTTTATTATATTACTATAAGAGTAAATTTAACATTGAATGATTTTATATCATTGAAGGGTGGCTTACGATTAATTCATAATAATTTTGTTTTATAGATAATTAATGAATCATCACTAGATGAAATAGATTTAACATTGAATGATTTTATAACATTGAGGGATAATTTATGATTAACTCATAATAATTGTAGATAATTAATGAATCATTTTATTAAAATTATATTATTATAAGAATAAATTTAACATTGAATGATTTTATATCATTAAAGGATAGCTTATGATTAATTCAAATAAGAAATTATACTCAAACGATTTAATTATATTTTTTTTATCAATAGAAAAGATAGGATCGTTGCTGAAAAGTTATCTTTTAAAATTTGCAGAAATAAAGTATCATCCAAAACTTCAGCAACACATAGTAATGAGAATGTGAAAATTTCACAGCAAAAACTTGAAAGTCTAAATCGTCGTACGAAAAAAATCGATGAAGGAATTGATGAATTGAAAAAAGTCGCAAGTTGCACCAAAAACTTTGATGAAAAGCTTCGTTTCGATAAACAAAAAATCAGGGATATCGATGCTCGAGTAATAATTTAACACTTACAAAAATAACCAACCAAAATATTTAGTGTTTTAAAGGGAACTCTTTTTGAATTCATAAATGATGCATTTATGCGCATGCGGATTTGTCACAAATTATATATGCATATCAGTAATTCATTGATGATCTGTCACGAATTATATATGCATACCACTCACCAATTTACTGATGATCGATCGACTTTTTTTCTCTTTCAATCAAAACTAATCAGTTTTGTGTTATATATATATTTTTAATTATAATAGCTAAAAATGCTAACAAAAAAAGAGCAAAAGTTGAATGCTGAACTCACCAAACAAATGAATATTCATTTTCACAAACCTTTCCTTCAAATGACAGAAGAACGATCGGAGAAAAGTTTTCGTGGTGTTTGTAAAGTAATCGATGGCTACAAAAAAGTATCTTCTCGAATTTTAATTTTTAAATGAAAAAAATTAATGATTTAATTAAATTAATCATATCCATACATATTTTTTCTCATTTTTCATTCTATCTCACGTAGAAATATTCTATTTCAATTAATTATAGACAGTTGAAAATTTGAACAAAGCATTACAAACATTGGAAGTAATTAAAAATTCATCAGAAGCGAAAAACATTAAAAGTACAATTCAAAGTACACCATCAATAAATGAAATTGATGAAATTATCATTCTTATGAAACGTTTCCTTGCCAAACTTTGCAATCAGGTTTGACTTCTTCTTTTCAGATGTTTCTTAGTTTACATAGAATTCAACCATAGAATCTCTCCAAAGTTAGATGCCATATGATCTTATGCATCCATGGAATGAAATTTAAAATGCATTTGAAAATAAATTATTTCAGTTGGAATCAGTTTATTTATATGGTAATTCAACACCAAATTCTGAATTGGATACCAGCAAGGTGTGTTTACTTTTAACTGAATAAATTTACTCGGTCAGAATGTCCAAAAATGTCCGTATATTTGCATAATAATGTAGCCCTTTATGATTCATAGAAGTATATTATATCTTTTGTTTTTTGCTCAACTTAATCCATTGGTACCTAAGTACGATAGCAATATCTTCATAAGAAGGCATGTACCAGTACAATTCTAGTCAAAATCTGCTTTAAACGAAACATAGGAATCAATTAAAAACAGAAAGTCTTTTATGGAGAGGCTTTTAAATGTGCCTTCTTCACTTCATGAAATCTTTATCAACAGCAAAGGTGGGCAGATTATTTTATTGATATTATTTCATGTTTCACTAGGTGAAAATTTAAAATGTACCGGTGATGAGCCATAACAATGATTTTAAGTCGGGAAACTCGACAGGGACAACAGGTAGCTTCGGATCATCAAATCCTGATACCAATTCTGGTTTTAACACAACTCCACTCAACACTTCACAATCTTTACCGACTGGTTAGTCTTTTTGTTGCGCAAATTGCAAAGCTGAGGAAAATTCAACTAAATACATCGTTGAAACGACTTTTTAAAATTATAACTGATCATTGCTATCACCATACTTACTAATAGGATCATCAACTTCGTCTACATATTCGCAGTTTATGGTTTTGAAATCAGAAACTGGAAATGAAGGAATGATTACAGCTAAAGAAAAATCCGAGCAAATCATAAGTGATAAAAAGTAATAGAAAATCACACAATCCTTCACTTTTAGCAATTTTAATTCTGCACCTTATCACACTGATAAAATCATTGTATTCTTCTCTTTTTGCTTCAATACTAATTTTTATTTTTGTTAAATTGGTTGCTAACTTATTTTTGATGGATATTATTGCAAAATTGCTATTATTTTCACTTGGTTGAAGAAGGCATGACTATATGTTTCTTCTTAGCAAATATTAGCCATTACATGCCCAACATGCCATCTTATCCTATCGAAGTTTTAAAATTGAGTAAATAGTTTGTATTGGACGTATTGTAATGTTAATAATTATTATTAATATAATAGTAATAATTAATAATAATTTAAGAATAATTTGATAATAATAATAGTAATAATAATAATAATAATAATAATAATAGTTTAAGAATAATAATAGTAATAATAATTAGTAATAATAATGATCAATAGCAATAATAATTAATAATAGCAATAGTTAATAGTAATAATAATAATAAATAATATATAAAAGGATAATAACAAAAATAAAATAATGATACGGAAACATCCGACTACTTATTATTATACGATAAAACGAAGAAAATTGCAAATCTTTTAATAACATTATTTCATTTGCTGAATGTAAAAAGAATCGGTAATCGATCAAATCGATATTACTAATTTACTATTTCCATGTTAATATCAAACATTTGATTGTTCAGTATCTGATACATTCGAAATCTGCAAGGATTAATAGTCACAAATGATTATTGTAATTTTCAAAATTTAATAAATAAAAAAAAAAATGGTTACTATCCTTCTTTTCTGCACACCCGTGATGATAATATGGGATATATTGGAAAAATGTTTTTGGAAAATACAGATGAATGAATAGTAATGGGAAGTAACGATCTAAATCAAATAGCAGTCAGATAAAAACAATAAACTTTGAATTTTGCTGTCAATTAACAGACATACAAATAGTTGAAATTTGTGCTATATGATGAATGGAATATGTTTCTTCCATTCGGAATACTTTTTGATTTTATTCTTTTCGCAAGGTATCCATCCAGTGATATGTATCGTTCATTTAAACTTCATTTAAAAACCAAACTTCAATAAAAATAATTTTCTTCGTCATGAAACAACATTGAATATGATAAATGGAAGGCAGGAACATTGATGAGAATGTGAAGTTTGCTATGCTTTAAATATTTTTATAGTTTTTATAAATTATGCGAAACATCGGACACATTCCAATAATACCGGTTCATCACCATTCACTGTTATTGGCATCTCTTGAGTGCAATTCTTTTGACCATTCACCGATGTTAATGAACACTAAAAAATATTGATAATTAGCAATCAATAAGTTGTTTATATAATCTTTATCGATGAATAAAATATTATGAGTGATAAAAATTGCAGGAAAATTTCAGTCGAGCTATTAAGATTCCTATCAAACTTTAATTAAAAATAGATTTAAATTTGAAAAGTAAGTTAAAAAATGCTTACGAGATTGGATTTATGATCGTATTGAGCAGCGGTGCAGTTATGTTTCCAACATATCTCGCTACACTGTTCAACGGAAAGTGCTGGCAAAACTGTTTCCGCTTTATGTATCCTCGTCAGCTCGGTTACTGCACTAATAGTATAATCGCATTCTGAAAGAATTTCAAAATTTCATTAGGCCAATATGTACGCTACAAAACGAGCACCGAATCATCGAAGATCTGAAATGGTCATAAACTATCATAGATTAAATTATTTTAAAAGCAATAAAGAAAAATAATGCATACTGGTGCATTTCAAGCAACTGATAGCAAATGGTGACAGATCGGATTTATGTTGTGGTATAAATTTCTCTTCTGTTGTGCAAACTGC
Organism: Cercopithifilaria johnstoni; assembly: GCA_916381525.1. Classification (NCBI taxonomy): domain Eukaryota; kingdom Metazoa; phylum Nematoda; class Chromadorea; order Rhabditida; family Onchocercidae; genus Cercopithifilaria; species Cercopithifilaria johnstoni. Next base: position 23,168 of record CAKAEH010001570.1, on the reverse strand, counting down.
AGGATTACTTGTTAGCATGCATACTGCACCTGTTGATTCATCATTTTGGCTTGGTTTATATGCTGCGAGAAAACAATTTGCCTTCAAATAATTTAAAGAAATAAATTTACTATAAAGAAATTTGTTAACAAATAAAACAGTAATGATAACAAATCATTTATATCATAAAGTGATATATAACGCTGATATCCATTTGAGGTAAAAGATCAGTGTTGCAATTTCGTTGGATAAATAAGATAATTATATCATCAATAAATAAAAGATTTTATAGAAATGATAAAATTTTTACCATTTTGTAACATTTCGTGGCGCATGCAGCTGGTGATTCGATGATAATTTCATTGGTGATGTTCAGTTGTGAAAAATCTACTTCTACTATTTCGAATTCAATTCGACCAAGGCATTCAGTAGTTGCTTCTGCAATAATTAATTAAATCCTTGAATTTTTCTGAAATTCGGAATCCTTAGATTTTAGGTTTCATCAATTATATATATCTTAATCCAATAAATAACCAAACATTCTTATTTTCTTATAATTACAACTCAAAAAAAACAATAATGTTATTTTGCTGATGAATATTTTCAATTTTCCTTCAACATACTTTTCACATTGACTTTACAGTAGGCATAAATCAAAGACGAAAGATTTCTGATTATTTTTTGATTTCAGTAAAAGTTGTCAATTTTTGAACTCTGATAAAATTAAAAGTGAAAAAAGTGATTTAAAGAGTTTGTAGTAAATTTCTTATAAGAGCATTCCTAAAATAGTTAAAATCCCTCAATATGATTATTAGCAAATGGTATTTAAGAATTGATATGTAAATTTACCCTCAAAAGGTTTTATCTTTGCAAGATTCTGAAGAGAATTTTTGGTGAAGCTTTCCTGAAGTTGACTGATTGCAATGCCAGTCATTGTTTCATCATCTGCCTTCTTTGTTACGGACATTTCATTAACAACAAATGCATCTTCAAGGATATATGAAATTTCAGTTCTCTATGGGTTCATTTTATGTTAATGTCAACTTCATATAAATTTTAATTCGCCATAATATTCCGCTACAATAATTTGTTGTCTATTTGCTTTCTGTGAATGATTACAGAAACGTTTATCAAAATCAGAAGGGGGCATTTCTGTATTAACATTCTTCATGAATTCAAATATGAGTTTTGCTATAAGAATTATTTTCTGCAAATTATGAACTAAGATTTAGCAAATAGCTATAGCTATTTATCATCCTAAATTTTAAACAAATGATTTTAAGTTAAAAATTTTAATTAAAAATTCATTCATATAAAAAAGCTGAATACCATTTTCATTTTCCGTGCGTCCGATCACTTCTTCAGTTTTCATATTTCGACTTAAAAAACTGATGAGATCTGAAACCGCTTGCACAGGTGGTTCTGTTGTCATATCTTCATCTAGAAAATAGGCTATTATTTGAATTATAATTAATCTCTAGAATATTAGATCAAAATCATTTGCAGATTCTAAGAGAATAAAAAAACTTCTATGATTGCGCTAGATAAAACAACATGAATAAATACTAACCTCCATTTGCTAATGTATTGGCGATATTCTTATCAGTTATACCTTCATCTTTTTCTATCAATTTCTTAATTACTTCTTCCTCAACTGCTGCATCTGCCACCAGTGGCTTGATACCAGTTACCAAGATATCTTTTGATTGAGCAATCTTTTTGATGATATCATCGACATACTCATGCACAAATGGCTGCTCAGTTATTGCATTTGGAATTGATTCAGAGGACAAAGTTTCATCAGATACCTTCTCCACAATTTCGGATGTTTCTTTGGTATTTTCTACAGTACTCATGGATGTGCTTATTTCGTTTTCAATAGATGTTATTTCGCTGACTGCTTCAACGGTTGCTACGTTGGATGTTCCTACTTCCTCAAACGTTGATTCAGTTTCTTCTGTAATCGATGGAGTCTCAGATGCAAGGGATGACGCTATTTCGTGACTTTCCGTATTCGATTCTTCTGACATATCAGTTGTTTTTATTTCAGGTTCTAGTATATTTTTTGAGATGTTTGCAACAATGTCCGCTACAGCTTCAACAATATCATCAGTTATCTCATTAGAAGCTGGCATAAGAGTGATATCCGATGAAATCGTTGTCGGTTCAAATTCTTCTTGAAATTCAACATCAGTACCTTCTTTTTCATCTTTCCGTTTACCAGACTCTATCGTGCTTGTTTGAGTTGACTCCTCAGTCGTAGAAGAAGTGCTGCTACTTCTAGAAACTCCGCCATCAATATTGGAAACTTCCGAATTGTCAGTGGGAACGTTTAATGGTGTCTGTAAAGTCAATGAAATCAAATCGGGTTGAATTGTAGTGTCTAATTCGTCATTACCGCTTGTTCCTTCAGATTTTTCCGTAATGCCAGATGTGGTTGAAATTGTTTCGATCTCCGATGCCATTGATAATTGTGATGTTGGTGAACTTGAAGTCTCTTCGCCTTCTGCAGCAGGAGGAGCAGTACCGATGCTTACCGATGATTCAGGTACCACATCTGTATCAGTTGGAAATTGCGATGCAATCTTTCCTTTCGATTCTAAATCCTGACTTACACTCGTAAGTAACTTTCCTTCAATTTCTGGAGATTCCAAAGTTGAAGAACTCTTATCTGCTGCTGCTGAATGGTCTTCTTCTTTTAATTTCTCCACTGTCACTAAAATAAGATATTAAAACAAACGTGAGCTGATTTTCTACTCAACAATTTCCAGTAGTCTTTTAAATTGAGAAGAATCTTAAGCAACCTGGTAAAGTAGTTGTTTCTTCTGCCAAGCCTAAAGTGCTCTCAGCGAATTCTTTCTCTGAAACAGTTTAATTTTAATTAAATGAAAAATCAATAGTAAAGAAAGATAACTGGAAAAGAACTGCTAAAGGAAAGAGAAGATATGAAATAACTTACTGCAACTGATACAATAAATCCATATCGGTTCGGTAGCCTCCAATGAATGATGTTGTTGTTCATTTTCGTCACATTGATGATGATCTTCAAATATTAATAAACATTCTCCATTTATCGGATTAAATTTTGCACCACTGCATCCATCCTAAAATTTATTCTGATCTTATCCATCATAAACATTTTTTTTAATTCCTAATTTTTAAGCTCAATATTTTCAAAATTTTAAAGAAAGAGATATAATGCAAATTTTCTTCGACTAAAATTTTTGATACTCAAAGGCAACGTCGAAATTTTCTATGCATGGTTGCATAAAATAAGTTACAAACCATATAACAACGTCTAGCGCAATCTTTTACTGTAGATGTTGTAATGGTAGGCTCTTTGGAATGAGCGTCGATAGGCCTAACTTGGAATGAAAGAGTGCAATCTGAAAAGAAGTATGAAAATTGACTAGAAATGAGAGATGATGAATGATAAATAATGGTATTCGGGATATATACAAGCGGACCGATGATAGATATCATTGAGTTTCCTAATTTTTTGTCAATTCATAAAAACAGAAAAAGTCAACGAGTTCATACGTTATATGATTCGCTTGTTTACTAAAACAAAAACTTACCTTGTCCAAAAGGTGTTGTTTGGAAAGGTTCAACGGTAATGGATGTTTCTTTCGTACTCGCTGATTCGTCAACCTTTTCAGTAATAACTGATGTCGGACTGGCAACACTGCTTAGCTCTTGTTCTGATATTTCCGTTTTCTTTTCCCCAGTACTCGTAATAGTTACTTCTTCTGTTATTGGTGAAACTTTTACTGTCTCTTCTATTGCTGATGATGATGATGATAATGATGATGATAATGGTGGTGGTGGTGATGATGTTAAAGTTTTATCAGCATCTGCAATATGTTCCGTGCTTTTTTCAACTTCTGGTGCACTCTTGTCTGAGGCTATTCTTAAATTCGTCTCCGGAATTTCATTCGATATGGTTGATTCTACTTTTTGTGTTTCTGCAAAAGGAAATATCTACAGTATTATTTACCTTATCACTCACTACAATATCATTAATTGCAGCTTCCTTCACCGCTAAAAATTATGATATTTTTATACTTTGCATAGTTCTTTCAGAAAGGAAATATTATGATAAAATATTGATTGTATTTAATATCGGTATGAAAAAAGAAAAAGCAAAATTCCTTTCATTTTTTTATTAGAGAGAATTTATGAAACTTTATGAGATTCTATTCTAAAAAAAAAGTTTTCAAAAAATACTGAGCAGCGAACCTTTTGTTTCAGGTAAATGGACTACTATGTTGATACCTTCATCACCTGGCTTATGCGATCCTGAAAGTTGTGTAATTCTGAAAGTTTCAAATTTGAAATCTTAGTAAATTGCACGATTATAAAATCAGAACTGAATTTCAATTTCAAGGTTTTAAAATTTAGCACAAATCTTTTTTATAGAACTTAAACATGAACATACTACATGTGGTACAGTGAATCCAAATAGTTTCATTGGCTTCATAAAAAAAGTGTTGTGGTCCGTTGTTGCAAATTTGTTTGCCGCTATAGCCTAGGGCACATTCTTTGCTGAATGGGTCGTATCTAGCACCAGTGCAACCATCCTGAAATTGGAGAGTGATTTCTTCAATTTCATTATTGTAACATCTGTATTTGCAAAGCGTTTCCTTTTTAATTAAAAATTTAATTAAAAATTGAAATTGAAGTAAACCTGATAGCATCGTCCGGCACAAACTTCTGCAGTTTGAGCAATTGTTGAGGCTTGGAAGTCAGCGAACGATTCCGCAGGACGTTTATTGTATGAGTCTGCTTGGAAAGTTACAATGCATCCTATAACTATTGCTAAAATTAGCAAGAACAAATATTTCTAATTGATTTTATTAGAAGTGGAACTAATATTAATGATTCATTGGATGATGCGAAAATTAAGGCATTGTATCCCAAAAAAGTAATATCGATCATAAAAATGAATCACAACGCAAGATGAAAGAAAAAGCAAACCTTGCAAATATGTATAAAATGCTCCACTTTTCGATGATAATTGATTTTTCTTCTTTTGTTTGGGGGGAGTAAGTGTTGAATTGTTTGAAGCAACGGATAAATTAGAAGATGATACTGCTTCATTTCGTCTTTCTGTATTTGATGCTGTTGTGATTTCATTAGTATGAATTGTGTTGATGTGACCTTCGGTATGTGCATTCTGCTCTACGCTTGATTTTGCTTCCATCGTGCTTCTTTTATCTATTATTTCTGTATTTTCCCCAAATTCAGTAATTCCTGCATTTGTAGAACTTGGCATTATTGTGCTGCTTTGTTCTCTTTTATTTACATTTTCTGTTGTTGACCTGTCCAAAGAATTTAATTCTTCACTTTCTGTAGTGGATTGGTGTATGAATTCACGTGCTTGTATTTTTGATCCCGTTTCATCTGTTGATACAGGTTCTTGAGTAGGTTCTGTTTCATGCTCAACAGAAAGACTATTAGGTGACATAGATTCGAGCATTTCCGTTCCAGGCTCAGTTTCAACAACTTTATTTTCAAATGCTGCGTCGCTGATCGATGAACCGATCATAGGTGTTGTTTGGGTAGTTTCAATCGAACTAGTATCTGCTTCGTCCTCAGTTTTTTTTACACCAGCACTTATTTCCATGTTTCCATTGGTAACATCAAATGCAGTAGTTGCCACATTTTTTTCAATTTCTTCCGATTCCGTTTTAACCGTATTCAATTCTACATCAGGTACCAATGTGGTTTTGATCAACTCTTCATTTGCTTCAGTTTGATGATTTACAGCGGTCATTTCAGATGAAGGCTTCTTCGATGTGATAAGCGATGTTTCCGGTTGTAGTGTAATTGATTCAAGTGATGATTTCGTTATTGGTTTCTGAGGAACTGAAATATTTCTGTGTCAATTTGATATCTTTAAAATGTTAGGAGACAAAATTTGTCATTGCTTTTGAAATTTTTAAAGGAATTGATGGAAATTATTACTCATTTTGAATTTAAATTTTGTTATAGAACAAATGATGAAAGATTTTGAAGCTTACGACATCTGAAACATTGCAAGTAAATAGGCTTAGTAGTTTTGTAGTAGTAATCTCTTTGCAGCGTAGAGTTACACTTCTCCGTAATATCGAATTGTCTTTCGCAGGTACCTTTGTTACCAGAAGCAGTTGCTGGTGTAAAGATAGCTGCGCTACAGGCATCTCGATAGCAAAGGTACGCGCAATGATCGGCTCTGAAATCTCATTTTGCCATATTAGTTTTAAAATTCTAAAATTTGCTTCCAACATTTCAATATTATGTTGAAAACTTTGAAAAGGTTAAAATTTGCTTGAAATGCAATTTTTCAAAAATTCTCCCTAACAAACTATTTGTAGATCATTAAAGTTTCCATAAACTTTTTTTATTATGCTGCAATTCTCGCAAGAGATTTGTCGCACATCAATGAATAATAGCTAATACGGTCTAAATTTCTAAGTGTCACCTGTTAGCTTTCACACTATCTTGTGCTTTGAAATTAGCCATATCGGCTTCCAGATTAACTTCAAATGTAACAACGCAAGCTGAAATCAGTCTTTTCTTAGAATGAAACATAATCTATATATAAGTTCATAAGTTTTTGTATCCTTAAAAAATTTCCCATGCATAATTCAAAAATTAACAAAAAGCAAGAAGATGAAATAAACATACCTCTATTCATAAATTCTGAATCAAGTCGAGACTGTAATTTATCTGGTAAGGAATCAAATGTATTAAGTGCTGAAGGTATTATGGGTTCTTTAGAATTATTAGACTGCGATACTTCCGCAGATTCTGACACTTTTTCAACGTTTCCACTTTTGCTTTTTTCTTTTAACCGTATTGACTTTTCTGAAAGATAATATTTTCCTAACTATTAGTATAAATCTTTTTATATACATCTCTAAACTCATTGAGTTTTTTTTTGATAAAGCTTATTATTAATAGCTGTCACGATAATCATTAAATAATTTTATAATAATTATATTTAAACAATTAAAGATGATAATTTGTGTTACTGAAAATGTTAACCTAATGAATATCACATGTAATGAATTAATTTAGCTAATTCTTATCTTTCCTTTCGATTACCACACTTACTTTTAATAGGTAAATTATTGAAAACTAATTCATATGCAAATATTTTCGATTTAATAATTAATCTTAAAAACAAATTAAAACATAGCAACTTTCTAATAATAATGCCATCAAAACTGTCTAATTAATATTTAATATTTATAGCGTTGAATTTCTTCAACAATTTCAAATCGTTTTTCTACGCAAAACTTCCAAATAGCAATTAGTCAAAATGATTTGAAAACGAAATATATTTCAAAAATAGTTTTAAAAAAATGGCAAAAATTACTCAATGAATAATTTATCAAAAAGAAAGAAACGATTAATCTTAAAAATTGTAAAAGAATCGAAATGTTAATAAAAATTTTGCATTCTTCAATTTTCTTCGTCGTAATATTTTGTTGCAACCATTTTACAGTGTATGGTAAGTCATGCATGCATGCTGCATAACTGATACATGCATAGCATACTTTCCACATCTCACAAGTATTTCTTTAATTTTTTCATAACATTTCATTTCTACATCTTTTTTTTCAATTATATAAATTACTCACTGATATTATTTTCTTAGTTCAATTTTTAATTTATATTAAAACTTGTTACCTACCTGTATCCGCAAAATCTCCCGCAGATGTTGTTAGCATATGTTGATCGTTTTTTATTGATGATAAACCACATGTTACGCATGTTATTTTGATCCAATTCGATCCTTAATAGTAATATTTAAAGAATAATTAAATTATGTTTGCTAATATACTTTTATTTCTTTTATAGTTTTATGAAAGGTAATTATGCCATGTAAGAACAATCAAATTAATCATCTTTTCAAGCAAATGTCATAGTTTGGGGATAATTTGAGTAGAAATGATTATCAGTTAAAGTAATTTGTAACCAGCCATTTATCATCTCCTCTAACAATTTCATTGAGTAAAATGATTCTATTTCAATTTGTAACCAGCCATTTATTATCCTCTAATAATTTCATTTAACAAAATGATTCTATTGCAATTTGTAACCAGTCATTTATTATCCTCTAATAATTTCATCTAGTAAAATGATTCTATTTTAATGTTACCAGCTATTTATCATCCTCTAATAATTTCATTTAGCAAAATGATTCTATTATCATTCTTAGTTTCACTCTATTGTTAAAATATATCACAAATTATGGAAATACAATAACAAAATATTTAAGTGAGGATAATTAGAATAGAAAGTTATGAATCAGAAATATGAATGAATTCAGTTTGTTCTTTTCCTTTCGTATGAAATTTGAAAATATCAACAAAAACGAAAAAGAAGGAAAAATGAATAAAGAAATAACCATTATATTGATTGACATAAGAAGAGAAAGGTTTCATATCACAGCTGTCAACATCTTCACTTTTATTTTCCTTTGTTAATTGACATTTTTTTTCAATTTCTGAATAGCCAGCAATCTGTAAAACTTATAATTTCATTGTTTCCTTGTTCATTTTATTCTCATTTATTGAATGAAATTTTATGGAAGGAATTTTGCTGCCACCGCTATATAATTTAATTTATCCTTTTGTTGAAAAAAAATATCAGGGAAACATTTTTGTGATCAGTAGAAAAAGCATAAGCATTATTAAGCTTATATTAGTTAAGAATTTCAAATCTGAAATTAACCGAATTTAAAACCGGTTTTAAATTGAAATTTCTTTTGGTGGAATAATTTAATGATATGATCAGTGAAATTAATCTATAAATTTAATCATTGAAATCATATTTAATCTCTTTTAAAATAAAATATTTTAAATTTGCTTTTCTTACAAAAATATTTTAAGCACAAAAAATTTTAAGAACAAACCTTACAACAATCGTCGAAACATTTTTCAGCACATTCTCCTACTGAATTTGCCGTGACTGTTTTTTCAAAGAAATCAGAACTTGCTCCATTAATCTGCTCTTCGGCAATAAACCATATATCCTTCTGACATCTCATCGCTAAATACATGCAATACTTTTTTGTCCATAAGCTGTCAACATTTATCAAAAAAAAAAAAATGAAATATTTTTAAATTTCAGTAAAATCAAGCTAAGCTGTATTGATTGCATCTTTTTTTAAAATTCATATCATCTGAGTAATTAATTAGAAAAGATAATAGCATAAAAAGTGAAGATATGATATAAGTTTATTAAGAATGATCGTGTTAGTATTAAATTAATTAGGGATCGATCAATTATTATAATTATGATTTATGATCATCTTAATATTATTAATAGTCAAAGGACTTCTAATTCCATACGGTCAAATTTTCATCATTAACAAAACGATAGATAAAAGAGTAATAAAATTTAATACTATAGCATTGATCATATATTATCCATATAAATCTTTAACTTTGTTATAATAGTAAAGATTCGTATTCTTAATATTATCCATCTTACTAGGTCTAACTTATCTATGAGTAATTTTCAACATTTGTCTAATTAGACATAATTGCATAACGCTTCAACAATCGATTTAGCTCATAATTGGAATTGAAAATGTCAAATAATTAAAAAGCGCTTTAATAACAAAAATGTTAATTTATGAGAAACAATATGCTTAACAAAGAGAAACATTAATAATTGATTGACATTAATTAATTATTTTGCTAATGAAATGTTTTTTGAAATTTCATTCTAAATTTACAACCAAAAAAAGTTTTACAAAATCGATGACACATTTCATTTACAATCAATCAGTTGTTAGTTAAGTTAGTACAAATGAATGAAAATTAAAATCTTACGTGAAGGTTCGCATACATTAATCTCAGAATTAGAAACAATTGTATTTTGCAATACCGGTAATGATTGCAGTGGTTTATCATTATTATTATCATCATCATTATCATCATCAACATCATCAGTGAATGAAATATCTGCAAAAGAAATCGATCATTTTGTTTATTCACATAATTTGAATTGTTGAAAAATAAAATTTCATCGATCATAAATTTTGTTAATTGTTGAAATTTCTTTTTTTCAAATTTTAAATTTGCTTTTTTTTTTCCTTCAAAAGTAATACTAACATATTTAAAACTAACAAAGTCTCAAGAATGATAACCTGAGAACAATGATGATTCATCGTTATCAGATGATTTTAGCAACTCTTCTGCAATTTTATCATTTTGATTATTGCTTTGATAATGCAAATAATATATGAGAAAATTCTTTCCGATTAATTTTAGAACAATTTCAAAAATAGAAATACACAAAAATAACTGAATGATTTGAAAGAAAAATTATTATTTAAAATGATATGATAGCAATTACCACAATTACTTACTTCCATTAGGCTGTTTTATTAATTTGCATTTTATGCAATCAATAGTAATAATCGTGTTAGCATCATATTTGATTTTATCAGCTGGTACAGAAATAATTTTCAGGCATGATTCAGGAGTAAAACCGGTTAGAATACAACCTAATGGATCTACTTCATGATATTTCAACGAGAAACAATGCGGATCATTATAACATTTTTGTGTGCAATCAAGAAGAGTGATTGCTTCAGTCCTATTGATGTAATATTCTTCACGATCTGATTCCGTTACATTTACATATACTCTCAGTTGATTATTCGGACATTCTGAAAAAAAAGAAAAAGGAAAACAATACAAAAAATCTAAACCTGTTAATTTGGTAATACTAATATTCTCCGGAATTTTGAAACTTTTCATTATTGATTTAAAAAATTCTCTTAGATTTAATATATAGCAAAATGGAATATATTAAGTTGTAAAATACAGCAAGCGATACTCTAACGTGTTAAGCATAATAAGCATAATAAGCATAATTTATTCCGATAAATGTCTATTAATTTGAAATCAGTCATTGTTCTTTTCTTACTTCGAAATCATTTTGATCTTAAAATTCTCTATCAAAACTGCTTATTGTAAGTTCAGTAAATTTATGAAGTTAAATTTCAAGATAAAATCTAAAACACTCAATTGGATAGATGGATGGATGGATGGATGAATGGATGGATGGATGGATGGACAGGTTTAAAAAAAGCAACTGAGGAAATTAGAAATAAATGAAAAACCGGAATTGCACAGCTTTTACCAAAATCTCACATTTGCTATTTGTTAAACCGGAATTGCATAACTTTCACCAAATCTCACATTTGCTATTTGTTAAACCGGAATTGCATAACTTTTATCAAATCTCACGTTTGCTATTTATTATAGAAATTTTTAATTTTCTTCAAACAATGTGAAAATTGTTGAAATGAAGAAAATGAAGGAAGGAAAAAAAAAACGGATTTCAACAATGTCGTATAATGTAATAAAGTTGTGCCTAAAAACAGGTCAAAAATAGGAATGAAAATAAAATGAGAAAATTTTTATTTATTACCATAATTTTACTGAAATTAATTTTTTTCCTTATTTTACAAAAAAATTATTTGAAGTGTTTACATTGAAGAAATAATACATATGGTTTCATTCACTTTCAAAGTATTTCTTTTTCCAGGTATATTTTTATTGTTCAATACAGGTAACCTCAGATAACCTGTTTTCAAAGTTCAAACGTTGAAAATTATTATTACTGCTATAAATAATAAATGTTTTCTGTGTAAAATGAAAATGTAATGCTATCATAATGAGAAATTTATTTGTAAGCAAAATTTTGAAAAGAAAGAAAGATGTCGGAAGAATGATTGAAAAACGAAGTTCATAATTATCATTAGTTGAAATTAAAATTTTTAGTTAAATTTTGAAATGATACTTATCTGTCATCAATTATAATAAACTTTCTTCACATTATTACTCAACTTGTTTAATTGCTTTCTTTATTAAAATAAATTAGAAATCATTCAAAAAAGAAATTATACAAATTGAGCTATGTGTCACGTAGAAAACAAGAAGTTGACGAAGATATTACGACAGCATTTTTAATTTCTTTCTTGTGAAATTTATGTTCTTTTTAACTTTTAACACTTTTATGTTTATTCTCTTATCATATCATCCAGATGACCTTTAGGATTTATAACTAATTGTCCCTTCTCTCTCTTTCTCTCTCTATATATAGGTCAATTTCTTATTTATTGAAAGCATCGATTTCCATCTTCAAAAAATTGTAATATTTTCAAAAATAAGAAAGAGTGACTAACTACTGTTTGATGAATAAAAGTTGCAGTTCATGATTTATTTGTTGGAGATGGATGAAATGACTAATACGATACATATATGTTTTGGCTATTTAATTGATAAAAGTAGTAAAAAAAAGGGCATACCTGGTCTTTGGGATCGGTTTGGTGCACCACTGATAGCAGTAATGAGATAAAATATGATAGCACTATACAATACTGTCCAAGTCATTAATATTCTTGACTATTTTTGACAGCCACTTTCGTGAACTCTATGAATGTGATGATTAAAGAATGAATATCGAACAGGTATATTTGAAGCAATCCTCTATTCCCTCACAGAGTATATGAAAGCGCAATTTGTCTTACACATCATCGATATGCAAAATTATGAATTAAAAATTGATATTGATAAATATGAATTGATAAATACTATATAAAATTGTGAAAGTTCGAATTACAAATTTAGTTTGAAATGAAATTTATCAATGATGAAAATATCACTTTGTGATAATGAAAATTTAATTCAAAAATATAGATCACTTCGTGATATAGAACACTTTTTTGGGATGATAAAAAAAATAGATCACTTTGTGATATTATAACCAAAACTATTGCTATTAACTTATTTCCACTTTTGAAAATTTCAATATTACTATCACTAACTTATAACTTAATCAAAGCCATAGTTTTAGGGTCTTAAATCTCTTAATTTCAATACAATAAAAGTTAATCATATCACTAATTATTACTTATTTTATCATTACTTATTTAATTATTACTTGTTTTACTTATTTTATAATTATTATTTATTTTTATAGCAATAACTATAATAAGAATATTTGATATTAAATATAAATGAAAAGAGAAATTGATATCATTGATAAAAGATATTACAAAAAGCAGCTGTCAATTCTAAATATTCAGGAAAGGTAAGGAATTGACTTAAGTATTTGGCTTAATTTTAATTCATATAAATGATTAAATTGAAATTTTTCACTTGTATAAAAGTTATCGAAATGAAGAAACATAATTAACTGATAGTAAACACATTATCAATTTATTTATCAGCTCATAAATTCTAATCATATCATCATTATTGAACTCATTTCAACACAATATTACAATCTCAATTATTTCATTAAAAAACGAAAACAAATTATGAAAATTGCTTGCTTTTTATAATATATCTGAGAATAGGAAAAAAAAAAATTCTCATTTATTCAAATAAACAACAACAACAACAACAACAACAACACACTGTTGACAGATTGTTTAGAAATGGTCAGATAAAGGCTGGCTACTACTCGTTTATCAGAAAAAGAAACAAACATTATTTTAGAAGTGATCGACATTTATTAAACTGCCATTTTCTTTCGTTTCTCAGCAAATTAGAAAATTTGACATTTAATATTTTTATGACCACTTGTTGAAATTATTCATTTTCTCCTTCAACATATTTTTCTATAATATATTCTGTTTTTAAGTGTACAGTTATTGACAGACAGCAAAATTACATCGAAATCTTTCAATGCAATTTCGTTAATAGTTTATTTGGAAATTTTAAAAGTTTATAATTTATTGTAATTACTTTAAAAAACAAAAGTTTATAATTACATTTATAATTTTATTGTAATTACTTAAAAACAATGTAATCTAAGATAGTTATCACTAATTGCAATGATTTTTCACAGTGAAGAAGATGCTTTATTTTATAGCTAGCTATAAATTAATGGATCAGGTCTATATGATTGAATAAGAAGAAATGGATATTATATTTTATAAGACATTCAATCGGCTGTACCCAAAAATGCGATCTATTTCTTTTTAAAATAATATTTAACAACGAAGGATACTAATAGTAATAGTTTTTGAAATGGTTAATTTTTAAAATTTAAATTCATACATTATAAGCTTTTGAAAAATGAAAATTTTGTTAACATTAGGTTGAATTTTGAAATCAACAAAGTCTTTTTCAATGACTCAATTATAACTCACTTATGAATGATATGAATTGAAGGAATGAATGGAATATTTTATTGCTTTCGATCAACGTATCTATCTGAAATGGATAAAATATTGAGGTAACGCATCTACCTGACCTTTATCTATTTGAAATAGGTAAAAATATTGAGGTACGTATCTGTATGACCTTTATCTATTTGAAAATAGGCAAAAATATTGAGGTAACGTGTCTATCTAACCTTTATCTACCCGAAATGAATAAAAATATTGAGTAACGTATTTATCTGACCTTTATCTACCTGAAATGGATAAAAATATTGAGTAACGTATTTATCTGACCTTTATCTACCCGAAATGAATAAAAATATTGAGTAACGTATTTATCTGACCTTTATCTACCTGAAATGAATAAAAATACCGATGTAAATTATTTGATTTTAAATAAATTATCTAAAATGATCCCAAAAATATACGTATAGAGAAGCAAAAATGCTATGATAGTTTTTTTAAATCAAAAATATTGTTGTAATAATTTTTTGAATTATTACAGATTAAATGTATTCAGAAAATTTTGTAAAATTCAAAGGGAAAAATGATTTCAGAAAAATATATGAAAGATATTTCATTTCAAATATTTGTTGAAATGGAAATTGAAAGTTTGTAGTAAATGAGGTTTAGAAATGAAAAGTAGCAAAAAGGTTGTGAAATGGAAAATGGCGCATTATACTATAAAATGGTAAGTGGCGCATTATGTTCAATTCAAAGAGCATTAGGCGGAAGTGTTGCTATGTATTTTTGAATATTCTATGACTTTATTATAATTATACCTACCTGCTAATAGATGATAATGAGAAGTAGTGATACGGGTCAGTATAGAGAATATTCTACCTATTAGCTTATTTCAATCATAAATGTTTGAATGTTTGTATGGCTACAAAAGTCAAACATGTACGACAATCTTTCTTATAAATGAAATGCAAATGTCGCAATAGAAAAGTTCAACTTCTACGATCACTAACTAGCTTATATCATGTCAATTACTTCAACTTCTACGATCATTAATTAATTTACATCTTATTAGTTATCTAATATTTGCAGAAATAAACTTTCCTCCTTCAACATTTGCATTTATCTTACTAATGCTTGCTACTTTAAAAAATAAATTCAGTAATAATTCAACAAATTCGATGAATGGAGCAGAATTATAAGAATTACATAATAAGTACTGTATTTGTTTTATTTCAATAGATTAGTTCATAAATTCTACTGGCGCAATAGTGCTACTCTTATGAATTAAAACTATCGAACATTGTTTTTTCATTAATATCTTGGAAATCTTAGTATGATTATTGCTTGATGAAAAAACAATTAGCAAGGATTACACATTATATCGTATCATATCAGTAGATGCATGATTCAGAAAGGATAGACAGAACAAATAAAAAGAATGAAATATGAATTTAAAAAATTTGCACTACCGTATGTTTTCATAAATTCGCTATTAGTAAGGTATATTGAATAATTTAATTACTAATTTAACTTCTAGATTCTACCTTTCCAAAGTTTGAATTGAAAACTAAGATTATCAAAATTTGAATTGAAGAAGTGATAAGATAATAATTAGTTTATTAGAACAATTACAGTTCACGGAGATATTCATTCAACATTAATTTTGCATCTGAGGATTTGTCATACGAAATTTGATGCCATATAAACTCTTAATTTGCTTAATTAATGAATTTATGAATTAATGAATAAACATTCCTACCACTAATCGAAATATCATTAAACATTTCTATCACTAATCCAATTATCACTAAACATTCTTATCACTGATCCAAATATATCATTTAAAATTAAAAATGTAGAAAAATTGATTCGAAAAAAAAGGAAGAAAATCCCCGGATTTTATTGAAATAGTTTGAAAACCTGAAAAACTTAGAAGATGCAGATTATATGATAGTGTTTTTCTCTCTCAGCTATGTAATTAGAAGAAGCTATCTTTTAAAGAATTAATGCTAGCAATTTTTCAAGCAATTATATAATGTTGCTCTTTCATCAAGAATGATCGAAGAAGAAACTCGTTTGAATCAACTTCATACATCGTATTATGTTTGCCAATATCTATTCTGAACGATGAATATTCTGCAAAGTAAACTATACCATCGAATCTCTCTTTTAGCAGATTGCATTAAGCATTTGAGTAAATTTAAAATTATTAAGCTATTTCTTTGTTTCAAAAAATTGCTAGAAGCTAATTGAAATTGAAATTAATTTCAACTATACAAAATATAAAATTAGAAATTGAATGGATGATTGTGATAGATTAACGATTTTATCATGATATTCCATATCATAATTTTTTTTTTGGGATTTTAGAGTATTTTTGAAGAGAGAGAGAAAAACAATTATATAATTTGTGCCTTCGTAGTTTTACAAATTAAGCAGTTTCAATAAAATCCGGAAATTTTCCTGTTTTTTCCGAAACAATTTTTCTACATTTTAATTTTAAATGATATATTTTGGATTAGTGGTGGAAATTTTAAATGATAAACAGATTTTTTTAGGAAATATAATATAATTAAATTTAGATGACTAAAATTTTAAAATTAAATTCTCAGCTCTTCCGCTTATTTATTCATATCTTCTAGACTTCTGATTATTTATTCATATCTTCAATATCATTTGGAAATAAAATATAAAAAGAAATTTTCAAACACTTCCACATCGTTGTCGTATGAGAGAAGCAAGCAATTAAACAAACGATACTTCGAACAATAATAGTTCATTTTAGCGCTAATAATTTTGAATTTTCTCCGATAGTTATTAAAACTTATCATATGGAAATTATCATATCATATAAAACTTATCATATCTTAACAGAACAAAACTTATCATATAAGTGCTAAGACACAAAACAATTTAAATATCAAATTAGTTTTAATTGTATAGAAAGCTTATCGTATACTACGCAAAACGATCATTTAAAAACAAAAATATTCTTGTCTGTTAAAATATCATTTATTTTGATCAGGAATGTTTAATATTCAAAAGAAAGGAAAGGATTGAATGAAAACGAAAATTATTCTTTCTGAATGGAAAAAAAAAACGGTTTCCGTAGGAAGTAGAAATAAACCGGATATTTATCCAAACAAATAGATACACGATATCAATCAAACATGACCTATGTTTTGCCTTTGAAAAAGAAAAAGGATAAACAACAATTGCTATCCTTAATTCTACGTTTTCGTATTTTGGATAGTGCAATAATTCCTCTTAATTTCACATTTCTCCAAAAAGAATTATTCATAAAGACTGTCAATAATTTTTTGCAGAAAGATTCTATTTATTATCTTATTGTTCCTATTAATTTCATTAAATTTTTCATTAATTTTTGTCAATTTTGTTCATCGTTCCTGCATTAATTTATTATTTTTCTCATAACTGTTAGTGTCATTAATTTTTAGTTAATTATGAAAATTGCAAAACTTGAAATTTCTTAATATAAAATTACATACTCATTTTCTCATAAGAGAAATTAAATGATTTGAACTTTTGATAGATTTCTATAATGGTAATAATTTCTTGCATGAATTCTGTTGTGTTTACTTTTCAAACGGTCATCGAAAGAATTTTTCAACATTCTAGAATATAGATTTAAAGGATGAAATGAAACCAACAATGAAATTGTGATAAAGAAAAACTATTATAATGCATGCAAGAGAAATCATATCTTACCTAATTAATTAATTAATTAATTAATTAACAAATGTCAATTTTAAAACTTGATTCATCATGTATTAGGAATTAGAAGAAGGAATTACTGTTAAAAGGATACCAAAAATTCAACCAACAGAGAAAATTCATACAAAAATATTTAAAGGATGTAACACAACACGGCTATGAATGTGTGACGGAACTTTAAAATTTCACAAATTTCTTTTTTTTTGTTGTTGAAGAATGCAAAAATAAGAAACATTAAAAGCTCTATGAGTTGAAATGATGAAAGTGTGAAGATTCGGTTTGAAAAATAATCAAACAATAAAACAGGTAAAACATTGGAATGATTCGAATCATTTGATCGTTTGCTTTTTGATAAAAATGATATATCAAAAGGGATGGATGGATAGTTTTGTTTACTTCTTAAATTGTAGCAGAAATTAAATAATGAGCAGAATTTTAATTTGACCGCCTCTCTCATTTTTACCCATTAATCTTTTACCTGTCACCTACCACAACATTCCACCTCCATCCTTTTTCATACCACTTTTAGGCAAATATCACCATCATCTCTCTTTCCAGCTTTCTACTTTTATGATCATTTTATATTGTCTTTGTGTATCTATTCAACTATTTTAAAAATCATCAAGCGAAATTCTTTTCTTTTCTCCTCCCTCTTTTAATTACCTGATTGTTCTGTTTCATCATATGATGTATTTGCACACACACACACACACACACACACACACATATACATGCTGATACATGCATACATTTCGTGAATTTTATTTATGAAACACACCGTTCAATGCTTTTATTAATTAATGAGTGATAAAAGTATTTCTAAGTTAATTTTAGACAAAGAATTATTATTATTGAAATTTTTAGCTAAGTTTAATTTGAGAAATACCTCAATCTTCTGAGCAAAATTTTATAATTGAAATAGATTACAGGTGACAGGTGACAGATGACATTGTAATATCCAATGAGAATAAAATCAACTATCGGAAAAGATAATTTTCAAATTATTTTATTGAGAAATTTTATTGAAAAAAATTTTTGACGAAAAAAAGAAAACTTAATTCTGATTTATTTAGTTTTGATTGTTCTACGACTGATATGAAAAATTCATATCAATTATCAGATATCAAAATGCTTCGTTAATTTTTCATTTCAAATATTACTATTTGATGAAATCATACAATAATTTAAAATGAAGAAAAGCAAATTATGAATAAAAATAGCATTCGAAAAATAAAGCCAATTCAAATTTAGGAGCAATCGGTTTATTTAAAAAAATCGTACGACTATTTAAATCAACGATATATGCTCTGCTACAAAGGGTTTAATAAAGTTTTGCGAAATTTATATTTAAAACAGACATGTAAGAAGTAATATTATACATTAGCAATGTTCTATGATAACAAGTCGAGAACATTGTGAATGCTATGAATCATAAGTTTGGCTTTTTGATTTCAATTATCGATAAAATAATATGATATTTTAGACAAATTGCAAAATGGACAATTTTCATATTTGCATCTATTTATTTGCTGTTAAGCCATCCAATTTAACTTTTTAGCATCCTTTTATTGAACTAATTAAATTGCCCTTATCATGATCGGTATCATTTATTATTATCATCACTATCAAGCTGCAATGTTGAGTGATGACAATTGCAAGAGAGCCGAAAATACAGAATGAAATATATCCATGGCTGCCCTTTCTTGAATTTATAATTATTGTTATCAGATATTGCTGCCGAATCTTTTTAATGAAATTATCAAAAAAATGATATTGTGATATAGCGCCTCATTTGATTATCAGCAAATAATGTCTCTTGCATATTTCATTTTTTTTCAAATCTCACTGCAGCAAATATTTGTAATTTATTACAACGATTGTTTCTCATCATGCTATCATCATTATTCATAAAATTATAAATGTAAAATCACTTTTTTTTCATTATTAAGAAATAATTTCTCAAATTTTCCGGAATAGGATGATATAGATTTTTGTGCTTTTTCTATTCCATTCATTGGTATAAGTAAATGGTCGAATAATTAACTCTATACTGATTAATATTAATTAATATTAACTTTATACTGATTAATGATTAATGGTATAGATTTATTTTATAATTTATTCTTTTAAAATTCAGAGATACAAAAAAATGTGAAAATTAAAAAACAATAAGCTGTTCAGAGATTTAATTTATATTTCCAAAACAACTCAAATACTAATACATTTTTTTTTATAATTTCGCGTATAATTTAAGAAAAAATTAAAATATAATATTTCTACTGATTATTCTCTCCCTCTCTCTCTCTCTCTCCCTCTCTCTCTCTCTCTTTAATTGAAAGAGAAAGAAAATTCAGGGATACAAAAAAAATGTGAAAATTGAAAAAAGAAAACAAAATAAGCTGTTCAGAAATTTAATTTATATTTCCAAAACAACTCAAAATACTCATAAATATTTCATGCCATATTTTCAACATTCTTTTATTATCTCATGTAACAATCTTTCTATCAATTCATTAAATTTCAAATATTCGAAATAATACATCTAAAGGTGAATGAATCTGTTTTATTTACTATAAGAAGAGAGAGAGAGAAAGAGAGAGAGAGAGAGAGAAGAAAGTAAACGATACCTAAAATTTGATGAAAAGAAAGTTTTGTTTTTCATATGAAAAGAAACTTTCCTCATTATTCAACACTTTTTCTTCAACGATAATCCTTTAATTAAAACGTTCTCATCATTCTCTAATCTTATCAACGTAAAAAAAAAGCAAATTTTTGTTGAATCTAAAAAAGAACCGATTATTTGCCGAATTTTCAGCACTTCTTGCCCCATTTAACATAGCAAATTTGATTTTACAAAAAAAGAAAAAAAGCAGAAAAGAAAAACTGGAAAAGTAAGACGAAAATTTCATAACAGAAAATTTCAAAGATTTATTTGATCGATTCACCCAATGAGTAATTAATGGTTGTAAAGTTTCATAAATTATTGTAATTGCTATATTCGCTTTTATTTCATTCACTTCCTCTTTCTCCAAATGTCATTTTAATTTGTCATCTTATTGTTTTTTTTTTTTTTAATTCATAGTATTATTGATATTAATGATATCGTATCGTTATCAAAATTCATTATAGTAAGATTGAAATCGAAAATTATAGGGTCAAAGATGAATGGCTTAATTTGTCAAATTCAAACGGAGAAAACTTTTGAATAAGTTATTAGAAAGATCAGCGATATTTCATACAAATAAACAATATCTCATCGTTGAAATCATAATGAATTGATCCTTTGTTTAATTTGAATTTTTCTATTTAAAAAGTAAAAGGAAATAATTGCAAAAGTTAATATCAAATAAATAATAGTTAATCAAATATTTGCATAAAAACAAAAAGGTAAAAATGAAATTCTAAATAGGATAATTAAACAATCTATTAATATTCTATTAATAATCTATTAATATCATGATAAAATGATATCTTAGAATTTCATTTCTCATTTCTTATAGATCGAAATTTTATGAATTAAACAAAAATTTAAATGAATAGAACTATATGGTTGATACTATATTATTCATATTAAATTATTCTTCCAACACTTTTCATTCTCTTCGAATTTAATGTAGTAACATTTTAAAAATTAAACTTGTGATTTATTTCACACAGAATCTGTATCTTCATCTATTACTAATTCAGCTTTCTTACACGAAATATTTGATAGCTAAAGTAACAATAGTTATCAAATAATATTTCGGATAACTTAGTGATTGAAAATTATTTAAATGATTACATGAAGATATTAGCAATTTGATGACACATTCATTTTCGACAAATTCATCACTCATCTTTTAGCTTATTTATGTTATTAGCAAATGATAAAAGAAAAGAAGGAAATGCGAAATTTTCAACTATCATTTCAAATGCGATAGAAAAAAAAAATGATAAAGGCAAATTTGTGTTTCGCTACATAGATTAATAACGCATTAATTAATAAATAAATAAAAGACAAAACAGATAAATAACAATAAACAAATAAATAAATAAACAAAAAAAAAAATAGACAAATAAACTTGTATTTCTTTAACATGAAATAATCATATATAATTCACAGCAAAATATTTATTAGCATTCTTTTAAATATATTAGTGCATTTATTGAGATAATGACATACATGTTTACAGATAATCATAGAGAGAGAAGGAATGGGAAAGGGAAATTTTCGTTTATTAAGCATGCCACTCATTCAAGCTATTAAGATGATGTACTTGAAAGTTGATTATCATCACGATAGCGATCAACAAATAATAAATGATTATTTTTGCTATAATGATAATTCAACGAATATTTTCACGATTAATAAAAATAAAAGAGAAAAACAAAAAATACAAATTATAAAATTTAAGATTACATCCTTTTTTTTTAAATAATTATATCGTAAAAATTCAACATTGTTGAATTCTTTCAACAATTCTTACAATAATTTAACAAATTTTTTTTTTTTCAAAATTCATTTATCATTTGAAAATATTGAGAAAATTTTTGTTACATTATAAATTTCCAACAAAAACATGAAATAATTCCACTCAATTAAAATTGTTTTAAAAAAAAAGAGAAAATTAAAATCGATGAGTCAGTTAGTTTTGGTTGTCAAAATTAATTCATTCTTCAAATGGAAATTTATTTTCAATTCTTTTGGATCAATATTAGTAGTCAGTGAAATAAAATATTTTTTGTTGTTTCATAATTAATCTTTTTAATTTCAACTAAAATTATCGTTATCTTTAGAGTGTTAATAAAAGGTCATATATTTTCGTAATCATTTTCCTGATTACTCATTGTAAGAAAACGAAAAGTAGTAGTTATTTGTTGCAGGAAGATGAAATGGAAATGAATAATTTTGTATCGTCTATTAGATTAATACTACAAAGATAGATTTTCCGTTTTAAATTTCGTATAACAAACAATTTCTTTTATCATATAATATTGGATTATACGTCATATAATAGTTATCCTATCAATATGTATAATTTAAAAAATTTTAAATAGCATTTTAAATATAATTTTAAAAGTTTTAAATATGTATAATTTAAAAAGTTTTAAATAAAAATTTATAAGCAAAACGATTATCACATCAATATGTATAATTTAAAAATTATAAATAACGATAATTTTAAATTGTAAAATGATACCCAGTCTATCATCCTTACATTTGCGTCCAGGCGACATAATACGGTATGTTTTGATGTTTACAATTGATATTTGTCCAATTAGATAAGCATTGTGAGTCCAAAAAATAACATTTTGTCTATTCATTGTA